>JAODLL010004800.1:0-10911 GCA_026546735.1 Forbesichthys agassizii | reverse complement strand
TAAGAGCGTCTACTCTCTGCCTGGGAGATCGGAGTTCGATTCCCGGAGGGGGACGGACGATCTCCGTCACATATGTACCGTACAGTCCTTGTCTTATGAGATGGGGGCCGTGTGCAGGACGCGTCTTGTAGTGTTGTCTATTCATGTCAGGACAAGATACAGGCGGAGGCCAAGCAGGAAGAGGAGCATTTTCTAGAGGAGATCACACAATTCAACGAAGACTTCAGCCTCTGTGCAGACAGAGAGGCCATGGTAGAGGACCAAACACAGTCTGAGGTGCTGGACTTGGAGAATGAGGCAGCCAGCCTCCACACGGGTGAGAACACGTACCGTTGTGACGTGCAGCACGTTTTACACCAGACAATGGCTGCTTCTCAAGGTACGCACTCGTGTTCTTGAGAGGTACCTTCTTGCCAAGTGTCCTTCTGCGAATGGTCTTGCAAGAACTAACAGATCTAAACTGAAATGCATATTCGTGGCTATAGTTCTAGGCTATGGCGCAATACCTAGGGATGACATCACTGGAACCAGTATTATTAGCGCAAAAATGTATACCCTTTGAACGCTTGATAGCCAGCGAGGCATCATGGCTCTCCCGGTCTGTTAGCAGGACCTCACATCTACTAAATCATTGTAGCAAATTTTAAACTAGACTCAACCTTGATAAATTGACCACAGATTTGAAGAAGTAAAATGGAAAACTTTGTGGAGGGACCACAGAGGGAGGAATCCAACCACGGTTAGCAATTAGTGACGTGGGGAGAAACACTTTTACAACATTTTACTTTGAATAATATGTATCACAAATATTAATTCACCATACATTGTTTGATTTAAGATGTGTAACGGTCAATGTGCTTCTGTTACTCACATGTAATGATGTGTTAATTGATAACTAGCTAAGCCCACATGGGGCATGGAGTAGGCTTAAACAATGCAGCGTAGTACGTAGGCAGTGGTATAATGCAGGTGGCTGAATTAAGGTAATATTATCATAATCACAATGAACCCACACTAATTGTACAGTATTCACCCGTACAACCTAGTTTATGTGAATAAGTCAAAGAAGCCAATTTGTAAGTTAACCTAATACTAACTTTGGCCTGCACAACTTTCCATACATTACAATGTGATTATTTCACATCAATCCACTTACAATGATATTGTGGTAAAGTGTATTTTTAAAGGTGTTTAGTTGTTTGCTAGTAAAATTACACAGCTTTTCTCTGTTCATTGATTGCTTGTACTTGTAAAAAATAAGAAAATCCCACATTGCAGCCTGCAGCGTCGATATAAATGAATTGTAGTAATTATCCACACGCCCAGCCTAATCAAGCTAGTGCCTTTCTTCTCCTCCTGCTCGCTCTCTTTCTCATCCTGCAGACATGGAGCTCATGAAGCAGAAAAACCATCGTATCCACGCCCTGCAGGAGGAGGAGAGAACCCTCCAGCAGGAGATGCACGGCCTGCAAACCATGTGCAAAGGTACGCAAACGCAATGGCCGGTGGTGCGTTCGAATGGGCAAACGGAGGTGATGCGTTCGCACAGGCAAAGGTTTATCGCGTTTGCTTTGAGGGTGCCGCCGACATTTGCGAAAACCCACCTGATAAAAGGTCCTGAGGAGGTACTGTGGTACTCTGCGAACACACCGACGCTGGACTATAAGGGAAACGGTTTACATCGGACAGTTTGGAATGTTTACACAACACGTTCAAAGTTTGAAGTGCAAAGAAAACCTATTCATTACGAACGTTTGCCGAATTTGAACGTACCTCAGACTTCAACGTAACACGTGACCACATGGTTGTTCTCTGACCCTTGAGAAGGGCCAGATGATCTAATGTAATAATTATATTAATTTCCATATTTTGCAGCAATGCAGCGATATTAGATTAAATATGAGCATTATATTTTTAGTAGTTCATATGGTATTCAGCTGTTAATGTTGTTGACAATGGCAAAGTTGGTTTCCATAGCATTGCCATCAGAGGAACAAGAAGTCCATTAGCAAAGAAAGAGCTTTAAGTCTCATCAAATTATACCAACAATAGCCACATCTCAGTCAGCTCAGGTTTTTTTTAGGTTGTTCATATTTGCTATTACCATGGCAACATTGGCATTGGATGGTAATTCAGGTGAAATAACTTCAACAACTTGCGTTATATATGCTTGTTATTGAGAATACCTACCTATTTAAAAAAAAGTGCCATTTCACTCCACAGAACCACTGCCTATTGTCAGAACATAGCCATTTGCAATGTACAGTACGGGTTTTGTGTAATTTCGCTGCGTTTATCTGGTGGTTGACTCACTATAATGTGCTGCAGACTTTGAACACCAACTGAGCAAGGCTGAGGCTATTACAGAGTCTCTGAGAACAGAGAGTCACATGGTGAGGCAGAAACCCCTGACTGACAGTACCTGTCTGAGGTAAGCATGTAAACATCCAGGCACAATATGCTGTAGGCCTAGCATTCAGCATATTGGTACGGTCACCAACACCTTCTCAGTCCTAACTCCTCAAAAATAGCAGCTCGGTCAATGGCCTTTCTCGTTGCCAAATAATCAATATCAATCAATATACAATATACAATGTTCAAATGTAATAACTTGAAACAATAGGCTATACATAGCCTATGCCGAAATATAACTGCAGCTATTTAATTTTATGATTTCAGATAAATAAATTTTAACATGTCTCGATTTTATATTGATCTCCATGGGAATTCATATGTTGCAAATAGAAATGCTAGATTGTGTTATCAACACGTTATATCATTTGTAATATTCTATACATCATTTTTGGTGATAGTGTATGTTGTGGTAGTCTTCTCCACTTCTCCGTAGTTGCTGTTGTTTTGTGCAAGAAGTAGGACGTGACGGTTGCTTGTAGCATTTGTCCCGCCCCTTCTCCGCTGTGATTGGACGGGCGGGGAAACGGTGACAGTGATGGGTGCGGCGTTTCATCCAAAGTTGAAAATGTTTCAACTTGAAAAAAAAAAAACGCTTTGGTGGACACAGGGCTTTACACTATGGGATACCCATTGTACTGACACGTACTGCACAGTACAGTAAGGTGTTGTGCTAGCCCATTAGATTAGGTGTAATTTATTTACAGTGGAAGTTGTTTCCGCTGTCAGCAATCCACTGACATCGAGTGTGAGACATGCTGAAAAGGCCAGTGTTCACCGCACATCTGTGTTCCTGCATTGGGTCCTCAGCAGGAAATGTAAATAACAGAGCATTAAGGCCATTTGGTTTAATTAAGGCTTTGATCCGTTGCCTGTTCAGCCAGCGTCATCAGATAGTAAGCTTAATGTGATTGACGTTGGAATGTTGAAAGGGAAATGAGTAAACCGTTACCTGATAAATAAACATAATTTGCCTAATGTAATTCTTCCCATTTTTTAAATTAAACTATTGTTGAAATTATAATTTCACTTCACCAGCAGAAACCTTATGTAAGTACCTAGCAACAACATATGTTGCTAAATGCTGATAACCTGACATCTTGTCATAAATGTTAGCTATTAAAGTACATTCTGTCAAAATGGACAAGTGTTACAGTATATAATGCATGCTGCTGCTCTAGTAGTCTATCAAGCCATTTGTTCCTGCCAAAACCATGTGATTATCCCTAGCACATTGTATAATGCACTTAGATCAATTTCACATATTGAGGTCAGTGCATGATAAAAATACACCTCTCTGTGGAATTACACTTGAATACAGTGTTACGAAAACATTTTTTTTTTTTTGGGTGCTGGAAACGTAACTTTCTGTTAGTGTTCTTGTAAATTTGCATAATACCAGTTAATCGCAGACCATGGTAGGAGAGATCATTGAAAACACCTTTGCATTCAGATTAAACACACAATGGCTTTTCAATAATCTCTCCTACCACGGTGTGATTAACTTATACTTTGCAAAGTTACCGGTTTTGTCAAAGGCACATATTCCCACTAGAAAACACTGGTGTTTGTCAATAGCAAGATCGCTAAGTAGGTAAAGTAAGCTATTGCTTGCTAGTGTATAGAGAACATGTCACTCAAATCAGTCAAAGCAAATGTAAAGCCCCTGTGATGTTTCCATACCAGTTTACTTAGATCAGAGTACATCGATACATGTTGGTATTCGTTTTACAACTTTGGCACAGCCAGGGCTGACATGCACAATGCACGCCAGCATTTTACTTTTAACATTCAGTTGTTAGCATCATATAACATGCAAACGAAGACCTCAACATGTCAACAGGTCAAAAGCTCTTATTTATTTGCACTGAAAATAACGTGAGCATAGCATAACCCAAAAACAATAAGTAAAATGTCATTCTGTTTTCCTATTCACTTTATACATTTAGACTTGAAAGTGCTGCTGACTGCGAGCAGTGACGACACGACTGGCCAGGTCTCTTCCTCCCCCTGCAGAGCTCATATAGGCTCACATATTACTGTATTTCCCCCTACAAAACATTAACAGAGCTGGGAAAGACATTAAGACCCCGATCACACTGAGAGGCGTCGCTAAAGGCGCGGCCGCTTCAAATGTGCGTGGAGCGGTGCCACAGAGAGATACTGTTTTTATTTGAGTTTGAAGTTAGCAAGCGTTCTCAAGAATGACTAACCCTGCCTTTAAATAGATTGACTAGCTATTCTCTGTTTGTGTTATCATAAGGAGAGTGGAGTCAACATGTGCACTCTGATGCTCTATGTATAGAGCGGTTGTGAATGGCACAATTACATTAACACCTTAGGTTTGGGCCTCTTGTCTAACTGCCGGTTCAGTTAGCAGAGGATTTAATGCGCTCTGTTTAGGAGACATCCCTGATGAGTGAATGCCACCCCGCCTTTTGGCCGCTAGTGTCTTTTTTCTTTTTTTGAATTTGATTAAAGAGCGGAGATCAATACCAGGAAAGGAGGAGGAGGTCCCTGTTATTGCTGATGTGTCTACTTCTGACAATGCCCCTCTACTCAGCCCAATTAGAGACAGAAGGCACCATTTTTCTTGTCTTTCTTTAAGTTTTTCAGTCTTTTTTTCATCAAATTACGTACAGTGTGTGTTTTTTTCTTTTTAATTGAAAAGTCTACTCAATTTTATTGAGTTCTTCGATCACAGTTGTCATCGCAAAGGGCCATACAAATCCAAAGCTTCATGCTTGACACATTTTATGCAAAAGCTGACAAACAACAACTCTCTACATTTGAAAGGACACTGACAAAAACAATGTTGTTTTGGTTTGAAAAACAACCCCACCTGGCTGGCTGCATTCCCCGTTCAACAGACGGCCCAGCGTTCCATGCAAGTCAACAGGGAGGTCCACTGATTTCACCATAATATTGCACATTATTTCTCTCTGGGGGCATTAGCGGGTATTTTGAGTATACTACGTGTATTCCCAAGTACCTACGATCAATCTTGAGGCCACAGCAGTATTTTTTGCAGTGAACTGTTTTGGAGTGAATTTGCTTTTTGTTTTATAACCTGCAATGCCAGATGGATTGTTAGACACAAGTCCATCTGGGGAGCTTGAATCTTGAATCTTTTTATAAAAAGTCAAAAACTTGATCATAACGGAGAGTCAATTCCATGTAAAAGCAGTCACTGATATCATAATGTTCCATTACAGACATTTACAGACCTCACATAACAGAGCCGTGTGGCGAAGATAGCCTGTAGTCTCCTGTGGAGTTGTACATGTGACTTTACTCTGACTTTATAATTCCAATTTGAAAAATTGCTGGCAATAAACTTTTTAAATGTACAATGCAACATTGCCACATGATATGCAGTAATCCTTGCTTTTCCATTGCATTTGGCTTATGTTTTCATGCCGCAGTGAAAATATTACTAATTTTTTCCCCCAGTAACTCTGGTATCTACCTGCCTATAAATATTCCCTTTTACATTTGTGAACTTTTTTTTTATCCCGCCTCAATGCACTCTCTCTCCCCTCTTCCCCTCTCTCCCCCTCCCTCTCTCTCTCTCTCTCTCTCTCTCTCTCTCTCTCTCTTTCTCTCAATTCAAGTTAGCTTTATTAGCATGACAGTTATTACAGCAGTATTGTTAAAGCTAGAAGGCAGGTAGCCCTCAATAAGAATCACAATATACAGACAATAGGACAAATAATCCCACAGTAACACAGGTGGTGATGACAATAAGAACAATGACAGTTTGTATAACTTATAGGACACAGTCATAGCAATAACGAGTAATAATAATATGGGTAACAACAACAACAACAACAATAATCTAATAATATTTAACAACAACAAAAAATATATACAGTATATATAATAGACACATTTTCAATAAAATAGAAATAAATAAAAATTGCATATACTGTATATAAAAGGTATATTTCGCTTCTTATGGAAGCGTATTTGTCACATTTGAGGATAAAGTGCATTTCTACCTCACCTATCGTGCTGTGACCACATATTTTGGATTTCTCTCTCTTTCTATGTCTCTCTCCTCCCTCTCTCTCTCTACCCCCCCCCCCCCTCTCTCTCTCTTTCTCTCTCTTTTTGTTTTAAACCATTCATCTAGTGTGCACCCCCTCTCCACCCTATCTCGGGGATGATTAGCTTCGGGAAGTGCTGAGGATGTGGCTTTGAAAGACAGAGGAATAAAGGGAGAGAGATTGAAAGGATGAGAGGGGATTGGAGTGTGTGTGTGGGGGGGGGGGTTAAACGACCCCTTTCAGTCATGCTCATGATCGCCTATCCTGAGCTATAGCCATCCATCACGTCTTCAATCAGTTGCACCCGCCATTTTTATATACATGTTGTAACTCTCTCGGCGTATTGACTGTGGGGAGACTGAATGCATGTCCATTTAAAAAAGAGCTAGGGTCTTTTAAAATGTGTGTAGTGCGCAGAGCCTTTAGTCTACCGGTGCAGGGAACATACAGTATTTACTGTCATAAAGGAACCCTGCTCATTAAATACAATCATGTGATTCTTACATATATTATATAAATACATATAAGATATTATATGATGGATTATTTTTTTATTTATGTATGCTGTTAAAAGCTTTTCTTGCACTTTGCTGTCAGAATATAATACTATGTTTGATTAAAATTAGAGTTTCCCACATAATGACATTTGTACTCTTAACTTTCTGTTATTGGTTCTAGACAGTGCAAAAACGCTTAAATCACGGTGGATATACTGCATTGTTTGATTAACATTTTAATAAAGAACAGAGTGAACATGCTTTGGATTAGGGATGGCACGATTTAGTTTTTTCAGTCCCGATACCGATACAGATACCGGCACTTTGGGTATCGGCTGATACCGAGTACCGATCCGATTATAGTGTTAAATTTTATTTTAATTAAAGTTTTAAGTTTAATTGCAAAGTAAATGACAGCCAATCTCTATTTTAGGACTTTGATGCATATTAGAAACCTGCTGCTGATAGTGTGGCCTGGGTAGGTTAGACATGGCTGATGCTTGACAGTAGACCTACACTTGTAAATTCATTTAATTGGATTAGCCCCATGGATCGGCTACAACTGTCCAAATGTCACCGATACCAATCCAGCTATTTAAGTCAGTATCGGACCGATTTCCGATCTCAGTATCGTATCGGTGCCATCCCTAATTTGAATGCACATTAACTAGCCCTACAGACACAAACGTATGTATGTATACTAGACCAGCATGTTCACATTTATATTTACATTCCTGAGTTTCCTCAACATGACTTGTATGAAAAGTACTACTCTTATGTTCTAGGCTGAAGAAAGAGCTGGAGCTGCACAAAGAATGTGAACTGGAGCTTCTCTGGGAGACCCTCAACTCTGAAATTCAGTACCTACAGTCAGTAAGTTACAATACAGCATCATATTGTCCTTAAGTTAAAAATAAGTAGTTTTTGCTTTTGATATGCAGAGCAGAACAAAATGTGGAGTTTGGAAAATTAAGATGGTTTTGGTTTTATTCAGAAAATGATCTAGTTACTCAGAGCAACATTTTCTCTTTGAATGTTCTAAGCAAGGTCTCTTTCTGAATGAGGTCATAGAGGCAGAACATTGCTGTCATAAGAGAATTCATGTTATATAAATCACTTTGGTAACAAAAGAATTTACTTTTTTCCCTCACAATAAATGCACTTAAGTGTTTTCCAAGTGTTGACCTGAAGACCTATAATGATGTAGTCACTTACAGTAGAATATGCTAAAGACAATTTAGTCCCTTTTCCATGTTAGGAATTTTAATAAATTAGTTATCACTGTTAATTTAGCTTAATTTGATGTATCATTTTTTTGTGGATGTATCACACAAACATTTATGTCTATATACAGAAAGTGAACAACAACCAATGCAGTCAACAGCAATGAATGCAAGCCACACGATTCTCAACAAGAACTGTTCTGTTATACTTGTTATATAAATGTTATATACCAATCTTATTTGAAACGGTTAATACTAGAAGTCTAGCACACCATGAGAGAAAGAATTAATTATATAAAAAAGAGAAAAAAAAGGCAACAGCAATGTTTGTATCAAATATAGGTTGTATTGTTGTTAGGATAGTTTGCTGTTAATATTTGTTCTGGTTAGATCAACAAACTCTAGAAGAAGTACTGTTAACTAGAAGTTTATATAAACCATTTCACTGGTTATTGCGAAGACAATATATTTAATACATTTAAATCTAAAAATGTAATCCGTTCAGATATTTTCAAGTGTTATCTGATTTTAAATAAAAAACAAGTAAAGGCATGCAACTTTACCGTGTTCTAAGAGCACTGCTTTTACAGGTCATATATTTTACCGGTCATACTGTTTGTTAGGGGTAACATTTCCCAATTTAACATGAATTTGGATTTACACAATTGGATTAGATTTTTCATTCCTTATGTTTATGCCCTACAATATCTTTCACGTCTGCAATAGCTACAGGTATCTACATACTTTTGCCTTCATCTGTTGATGTTGATCCAATTGGAAAGCCAGACTTGAGCCCAGTTTGGCTTATAAGAAGGAAATGGGGAACAGCCAGATGGTTGTGAAAAAGTGTTTTTGTGGTTCTTTTCTATTTGTGTTTGAGAACACTCTTGAGTGACGTGACGTCAGGCACTGGGAGTGCTTCAAGAAACGGAGTGGCTGCTAAAGTCTTGTCGACAATGATAGCATTACTGTCACACCCATCTATTGCTTTGCAATAATGTTAAGTGTATAATAAATACATGCGTTTGACGACTCTGTGGTTAATTAGCCATCACACTATTTTATTTGTATAATTATCATATTCATTATATTCAGACATTAAAGCAAAATACCCATTTTATCATAAAATCTATTGAAATTATTATTGTTATTTTCACTACTACATTTGTATAACCGTTTGGCAAAATATTCTGCATAGTGCCACATTTACATAATGTGTAATAACGTCCTACCAGCAAAATTGTGTCACATTTTGAAATAAAACATCTAGATGTCCCTCTACTGACACCCAGTGGGTAAACTCATTGAACATTCACCGTGATCTTCCCTGCTACTGACAAGCATTTTCATAATTGATGGTTTAGTGGGATGGGTTCATGCTAGATAACACACCGGGGTCATTTCCCCTCTGATTAGAGTGACTGCTGATACATTGATCTTGACTAGCAATGGCAAATGAGCTCTTGCAATCTTCTTTGACAATGACCTCATTTTGCGACCCCTGGGTTTGTTGTCAAGCAGAGGTAAATGGCAGCACTATCGATACCTGACTAATAAGCGGTGGTTAGTCTCATTGCACTGGTACTATAGTGCAGACCTATCAAACCCCACCTTTCCATCCAGTATATTTATATTATGCCAATCATTAATAGGCTACAATCAATTGCACCTAGACTGAACATTATTTTGACCCAGCACTGTATTTATATACCAGGGATTTTCAACATGTGACCCTTATTTTAAGTAACGGTAAAGTCACTCTTTACATTTTGTTTTATATTTTTAGATGATTTGCTATAGAAAAGCGGTAATTCCTGGAATATACAGTAGATGGCAACAATACGATGAAAAGTACCCAGCAGCCACTATAATTGAAAGTAGAAGAAGCAACCATTGTGCTATGCTAGCTAGCGTACGCCGGTGTGGCACCAGCTGACATGTAGAAGGTGTATGGAAATGTTCATTTATAATACACTTGCACGATTTCACTAAGACACTGGTGTTTCTAGTTTATATTTTTAATGTGTGTCTACTACTAGATCAACAATGGCAGCACCAGAGCTCAGATTGGAGCTGGAGAAATATTTGGAAAGTCTGAATATTAAGACGACCTGCATAGAGCACCCACCGGTAGGCCAATGTAAACTACTATTATACACAATCATGGGTTTATTGATGCGCCTTCAGCCTAGTTCACCTGCCTACTTGTTTCCAAGATACATGGTAGCTGGTTCCTACAACGTTCAAAGTTCCCATTCGTGCGCGAAAAACGAGTAGGCTCAGAAATAGGGCAGGGGTTTATACTCTCATGCAAAAAAAAAAAAAACCAGGCATCATCGTGATTTTTGTTTTGCTGCCGTTTATTTAATCTGTTATTTTCCACATCCTTGTTTGATGCTTATCGCTGCAGTGATTTACAGTTACCACTAGAGGTCAGGACAGCTTGCTTTTGAAAAGTAATGGGCAACTACGTTGCAGAGATCCCTCTGCAACGTAGTTGTTATATACAGCTGATTGCTAAATAAATACGCAACTACTTTTTTAATGTTTACATTTGATTATGATGATGATTATAATAATAATAATACAACTAATAATAATAAAGATGTCCTATCATCTATGGCCATTCATTGTATCAGGTAGTATGATTGTAGTATTTTGATCTCTCTCTCTCTCTCTCTCTCTCTCTCTCTCTCTCTCTCTCTCTCTCTCTCTTGCCACGAGGACTGA
>JAODLL010004797.1:0-10912 GCA_026546735.1 Forbesichthys agassizii | reverse complement strand
ACGTAGTGTGAAGCACTTTGTGTTACATGAATTTGTATGAAAAGTGCTATATAAATAAAGATTGATTGATTGATTTAGCCCTTGAAGGGGTTTTGTGAGACAACTAGTAAATGTAGTATTTCTACGTTTATACAAATCTAGACTGTTCATACACTGGGTTATGTACTTAATAATGTTACGATCGCAGCCATCGAAATTCAGTTCACTATACCACAAGCCACATCGCGTGTCCTGGGGCGGGTGCTTGGTCCGTCTTCTTGCACGGGTTGGCTGCTGATGGTGACATCTTTAGGTGTTTCGTTGTTGGTTGGAGTTTGTAGACCCCGCACTTGGTTGAATGCCGGAGTTAGACTGGCTGCTGTAGGCGGCTGTGCTGTAGAATGTGTCTTCAGTGGCTTCAGCTTTGCATCTGTGTGGGGTTGCCATGAATCATATATGGTTAACATAACGTGGAATAACATTTGCTAGATAGATTATTAATAGCCCTATTTCTGACGCTTACTGGTAGCTTTTGTGATGGAATATGCTTTCGGGGAGCCGATAGGACTACTCGTTCGGATAGGTGGTTGCAGGCCGTCTGTAATGAGTCGTTTCTTACAGCCGAGGGCGCGCGGCGCTATGAGGAGACCGTCAGCTTCGCGTGATGTGGATGGTTGGGGTGACCCACATGCATGCATTGTTTTAAAATATACAAAATACTATAAAAATATGTTAGACTCAATGCATAGGTTATCTACACACCCTATGTCAGATGTTTTTTCTTGAATAGCTGTTTTTTCTGTTGCTGCAGAATAAAATCGTATTTTAGAATAATACTTTTTACATTTTACCTTACTCATTATGGTGTGATGTGGCGGTTGTCTGTAGTTAGAATTCGTAGGCTTGGGTTTCACAACCACCGGTATTGCTGTTAAGAATGAATTACATACATCATGTTAAATATTGGGGGTAAAACCATCAATATAACATATCTAACCAAATAATGTTTACTTTACCCTGAATAGCATCAGCAAAATCGTCCCATCCATTGAGTGAATTGTCACTAATATAGATAGTGGTGTCTGTTTAAATAAAAAAGGAAAATAAAAAATAAAACTATTATATAGACTACGTTATATTGTGGATGTGCACATCTCTGCTAACGTACCGTTGGTGAGCTAGTCCATTATGACAGTTCGGTGGTGATTTCCAGGGGTGTGTCTAGGCGGCCGCAGTCCATAGCTGTTATATAGCTAGCATAATACACATACAGCTAGACTCATAGCCATAGCACCACACATGCAAATTTTAACCACTTCATTTATATTGCGTAAATAAAAAACATTTAGTAGGAGTCAGACCATTCGCTCTGAAAACAACGTAACACTGTATGGATTCGTGTTGTTGCACAGGTGTTTTGATGTGTAAAACCTCCGTATTTCGTACAGATAGCTGTACAGCATGGTAAAATTGGGTCGTGTCATTTCAATCACATTTGTAGAATTACATTCATAAGCAATTCATCCATTGTGGGTGGTTGCGTATGGTTTCGCTGCTTGCTATAGCTATCCCTGCTCGTAAAATCAACATGAACAACTGTCCACCGTGTATGTGGTTGCGCTTGAGTTTTTCAGCAGTGATCCATTCTGCGTATGTTGTTGGATTGTGGAGGAAATTGAGCCATCTTGACACACGGTTAAACATATCCATGTAATCCACGCAGTTTAGAGTGATGTGTGGTATTTGCATGTCGTTGAAATCGGGCATCGTTTGGTTTTGTTGTACCGTGTAAAGCAATACTTCCTCGTTCACGAAGTATAACATAGCTTGATGTAATCTGACAGAGTGACAGTTATGAACTGTCATGTTAGATGGTTTTTCCTGCTGTTGTAGATGCTTTTTAAAATATTTCACACTTGTAGATGTTCTACAATCTCTGCTACACAACCATATGCATACAAACACTAGAAACATCGGCCGGTCTAGCCTCCATTGCTAAGACAACAGAATGTCACACGGTCCCACTACTTATAGCCGCACCATATTGGATATGGCGCTCCCAGCTGTGAGACACGGATATGTGGCTTCAAAGAACAACAGACAACCCTGAATCCTGAATGGGTTTTGATCTTTTAGACTACCAATAAAAAAAAAAATTACCCTTGCATTTAACCCCGGCCATATACACAAGCAGACAGCTGCATTCACACCTCCCACCTCCGGGGGGCCTCCCATCCCTTTTGGCATGTCAAAAACCACGACAGACCACGATTATAAATAACTTTTTGTCTTTTAAGATGACAATAAAATAAATTACACCATTTTAACCGCCGCACTATTTCGCATTAAATGATATGTGAGTTGACACTATTAACTTGAAAAAAAGTTTTATAATTAACATTTTTTATTCACATTTTTATAAATAACTTTTTATCTTTTACAATACCAATAAAATAAATTACAAAATTTTAACCTACGCATTATTACACATTAAATGATATGTGAGTCGGACTTATTAAAGCAAAAAATAAAAAATCGAATTATTTTATTCAAAATTCTAATTAGTAATATCTTGATATTAATTAATATATTTTTTGATACTAATTAATAGCTGTCAGATTACTAGAGAGCTATGTTAGAGTAAAACCAAAGTTATATTCTCTCTCTCTAACAGTGTTAAACTGTACTGTACTGTACTGATCAGATGTGGACACAAACACCTTTGATCATATATTCCTTTGTCTCCTGAGCAAGTCAAAGGATCTTTAATTAATCCTAGAAATTGAGAATTTACCAGGATTGGCCTTGGAACAGCTCTAGGATCCTGTCGGGGTACTATAGGGGAGCAATGTGCCCGCTCAATCGTTATAGGAATCTGGAAGTTTTTCACGATTTCACTGTGCAAATTCTCTGCCTTTGAAAAGCAGGTGTTATCCCACTATTCCAGTGAGCGTCTTTCTTTGAACATGGGAAGCATGCTAGATTATTCTAAGCAAGACAAATACTAGGGGTGTTACGGTTCTGAAACCGAGACCGAAATCACGATACAAACGTCCACGATTTTGTGTCATGGTTCAGGAAGACAGAACCAGTCTGCACACATAAGCACACACACACATACCCACACAACCTGCTGCAGGTGCAGCCTGTTGAGCTCTCATATATGTGCTACTGTACATTTTACATTTCACATTTGCTCAAAACTACATTAGAACCACTGAGCCTTTCTATAGGCCTAGTTTCATGTACCCCCACCTACTGGTATAAATGCGAAGGCAATAGACTTGTTGCCATAATCTGACATCATATTGACAAGGACTAATTAATCCATGAATGAGGACACATGCATTCTATAAATCACTGTATTTGTTCCAGCCACTCGTATCCGAAAGCAATGGAACGATGATGAGCACCGGAGCTTTGACCCCCTAACACAAATGAATGGATATGGGGCTCTGTGTGTTTTTGTGTTCATGAGTGCAATATCCCACTGAGTAGGGGAATACATCATCTCATCCTGAGGCCCAACTGACGTGCTTGCCGATCACCTGCTTTCATCAAATCCTTCTTCTGCTAGTGCTTCGTCTTGAACCCTCACTTGCAACAGTGCAACAGTATGAGCTGTGTGAGAGCAGGCTGGGTATATTCTCTAAAATATCTCCTTACAATATACTGTATACCCAACAGGTTCTCATTCCCAACTTGTCAAAAATTGGAGCTTGGGTAATGGCCTTTCTCTGCAATTTTTGAAGTGTTCGAAAGTGCAACAGTCACCTCACCTTTTCTGTTAAAGGTTTAACATTGCTAGCCTACGGTACTTTCATATATCTTGCTGTTCATTGTTGGCCTATGCAGTCACATCTCATCAAGGTGTCACTGTTCTGTCAGTGCTATTACAGTTGTCTGGATGATTAACAATGGTTCTTGTGGGTGGGGGATTTCATGGATTGAGCGGATAAGAAGGTTGGCCTCATCTGTGCCTGACTTGTTGGACAGGAAGTTACCATGTTATTCTGAGCATATCCCATCATGAAGTATAACAAACTACCTTTTATTATACTTTATGATAGGATACATCATTGATGGCATACTGTGTGTGTTCATTGTGTATTTTGAAAATGAGCTCACATTTTGGGTGTAAGAACAACAATTTAACCAAACAATTTGAAGTCAGTAATCAGGCTGATTTAATGTCGCTGGTCTTTTTTCCATGCAGGTCAACTGACTATGGCACCACCTACACCAAGCTCAACTTGATGCCAGGCACAACCATTGTAGTCACTAGTTTCTACATCTGCCCAACCAACAAGAAAAAGGTAAGAAGATTAATTTCAACCTCAACCTTTTCCATATTTCACGTTTGTTCAGATCTTTGTCTGAACAAAACTAAAGTATGGTAGCATATGCAAGTGTAGTTTTATATACATTTGAGAGGTGCCACTTCAACAGTAAATTTAAACAGCGATTTGTTCGGTCATCTCATTGGCTGATGTCATCTCCAGTGTTCCACTAATCAAATTGTTAGTTAGAGAAAGATTAGCCATTCCCCTCTCTCCCTCTCTCTCTGTCTTCTTTGCCCCTTCCCCACATCCTTCAGAGCACACATGCTCACATACACACGCTCTTGCACACACGCTCACATGAGACAGGTCGCATTTCATTGCTTGGAAAAGTAGTCATCTTAATTTCCCTTAGGGACGCAGAGGAGGGAGATAGAGAGGGCGGTAGAGCATATGAGACAGTGGGAGAGCTCTGAAGCGATACCAGGAGGAGGGTTGTGTCTCCCTGGGGGAGACTGTGCTCTTCTAATGAAGGGGCTGACAGGAATATGTGTGATGGACACTGATAGACATTCACCATCACTCTCTGTACTGTATATGCGCTTGTGTGTAAGATTAGTGTGAATCTACTATTAGTGTGAATTTGTGGGGCGTTCAACTCTCCCTTTGTCTCTCAGGGATCACCAGCATACTAATCACATCAGAAAGAGCAGTGGGTCTGTAAGCCCTGTTGAAGGGATTACATGCAGCGCCATGGATCACACTAAGAAGGTGCTAGTGATCAATAACACTTAAGGCAATTACAGAGAAGTGAGGCTTCAGAACTAGACAAGTCTAGACTCCTCCGGAACATCAGGGACCCTTGACATGCTGCACCTCAATCAGAGACATATGCATTGAGAGAAAACCTATGGCGCCACTTGCTTTAATTAACATTCACCTCCAGTAGTAAAACAATCAAAAACTAGTTCAGCCAGTCTGATTAACCAGGTTTAAATGTAATGTCTTTCCCTTTCATAAGATGTCTAAGCAAAAACTCAAGGTTTTAAGGATATAAAAGTAGATATAGGCAACTATGTGATCTATCAGGAAGAAATGGGAGAACTGTGGGACACTCAATATCCCTACATGTGATGACTAGTTGATATAGCATGCCAACATAATCTTTTGGCATGGTGAAATATCAAATATTTTATCAGGTAAAGAGTATTTCATATACTATCCAATTTTTCATTGTGGTGCATATAGCATAGCTTTCCATTAAATATAACATGCGCTCTGTCTCTATTGGCTGTATCCAGTATGGTGTCCTTATGAAAACATAACATAGAGTCATTAGTAGTAATAGTAGCTACTCTCATTACATTGAGTGATCTGGAAGAAGAACAGAAGAATATTCTAAACTCTAATTGCCAAGTTTGCCAAGAAACTGATTTTGGCTGCACTAACTTCAGCCAAAATCTATGTTCACAGAAAAGCTTGCCAGAGTTGATTCTAATAAATCATTTCTAATTTCTCTTGAAGGGATATGTAATGTTTAAAGTTCTCTTAAGTGACTAAAAAATGGCAGTCCCTGGCCTGCTCACCTATACAGTTTATACAATATGCAGAGTATTCTAAATGTAATAAAATCAAGTTTACACTAAATTAGAAATATGATAATATATAAATAAATGAATGGCGTTTGTGTCCTCTAGACAAATCTTCAAAATGTCTCCTTCCATTTTCTGATAGATACATTTTCTATTCTCTGCTTTTATCTACAGTAGCCATTTGAAAGTTGCTGACAGTCCAGATAGGACAACTGTATTGATTCCCCATACCTCCCTCCACAGTGATTAATCTTCAATAATTCAGTAAGATTTTCACATTTTCTTTGGTGGAGCATTTTGCTCCAGGCCCCCTGATGGTTTCAGCCCAGTGTTAGTTCAGATGCCCAGACACTCTGAAGCGCCACATGGAAAACGGCCTTTACTGTGAAGAAGTTAATCAAGTCTCTTGTGGATATGACACTCGAAGATGGCACTGATGAAAAGCCATTCAACCATGTGGTATTAGAGGGAAATAATTTTAAAAATAAATTACTCCTTCTTATTCAGTCTCAACATCTAAGAGAGACCAAACTCTGCTTGACGGCACCAGTCCATGCAAAAAGAAACCCTTAGCACAGCAGGATAGAGGACTGTCCGATATTAGACTAGTGTATAGACCGATGGTCAGTAATTGTCAGAACTCTGTCTGGGTCCAGACCCAGGCACCATCCTACCCAGTCTCAGGTCTAGAATTGATTAATTATTTAGAATTATTACATTTGACGGAGGATTTCTATTTTAAATTAACCGGCACAGCTTTTTCCATCTTAACGACATTGGTTTGGTGACCTAGAAACTCACTGACCAATTTCATGCATTGTATTGTGCTACTCAGCCAATCATATTCAGTGAACACACAGAGAAGCTAAAGACGAGGCACATGGATGTAATGATTCACCGATACACAACTGAAACCATTTGACAGTTTTACCATTTTAACTTAAATGGTGCGACTACATCGATTTGACCTGAACACCTGGATTGATTTAAATATAATATTTACCGAAACATTATAAAGTTATGAATCAGACAACGCATGTTTCGCGTGTTACATAGTCATTTTAATTATTTCTTCCTTTTAAAAATAATATAGAGCACACATAAATCCAGACAGCAGGACATGGTAAATAGAAAAATAAATAACAATAAAGATTGCTTAATTAGTAATAATTCAATTAGACAAAAAATATACAGCGTTTAAACGCACACTTTGAACATCATAGATAGAAACTGCAATTTGGAAAACAGGCAGAAGCAGGTAGATAATCTGACATTTTAATAGACTGATATATTACCCTAAATTATTAAACCGTTCTGCCCAGCTTGTCTCTCTGAACTCTCAGGTCTGATTCAAGTTCAACATGTCCTGCTGGCTACACAGACCGTAGTCTCGGCCTCATCCATTCATTAGCACTATGTCACATAGGCAACTCTATGCTGAACGTCTGATACATATACCCTTGTAAGCTTGACACGGGACTCTTGGACTTTCAGGAAGTAATTCTGTGGATTTCCATTGGCTGTTAGCATTTTCACCCACACGTACAGTATGTCTCTGTAATTTCCGGTGTAACATAGTGCAGTGCTGTATTTACTGATTTATTTATTTACTTTAATCAGTAGCCGTAGCCTACTAATTTGACTGATTTACAAGACCTGTAAACAGTCTGTTTAGTTTTCCTCATTGCAAATTTAACGTCCGACTTGGTCATTGACTTACTTGGTCGTAGTTCAGCTGACAATGTAACATTTTAAAACTGACAATAGGCCTATAGTTGTAATATTACTTAATTTAACTTAATTAGATTTGACAGTCAGTTGTTGACTACATACAGAAGTTGATCCAACTACTAGACTATTTCAATACTGAATCCGGACCTTTGTTTGAGAACATGTTCTCTAATTGGATCTCTGTATTTATTGAAATCTAGATGTTCAGGCTGTTCCACATGTTTGCTCACAGTTAAATTAACCCACTAAATGCCTTAGATTGCTTGCTGTTTACATAATATCATTCACTTTTTGTATTTACATGTTCTGTGCATAATGTACAGTATATCTACATGAATTATGATGGATATGTCCCTCAACATTCATTACCATGATTATATTTTACCTGCACATTGATCTATCTATGCTATCAATCGATGGAGTTATTCAGCTGTGGCTGGGCCAGCTGTGGTGTGACCCCCTTTGTCACTGTGGGAGCCATGTTCGAGTCCCACAGTGATCAGTACTGCTGTATTGCAGTCCCCACACCTAAATGGATTTAGCCAACCCAGATCTTGTGTTTAGGTTAATAGGGAGCAGACCAGCTCCGTTGTTTCAGGTTGTCTGCTAGCTAGCTAACCCTGGGCGGAGACGCCACTATTTACTAGGCAACAGCTGTTGTGACCACGCCAAAGCATGCTTTGTGTGTCTGCCGTTCTGGCACAGTGGGGGTAGGGCATTTTTGGTCACTATCAAGCATTAGCCTATAAATATTTAGACATTGTAGCCTAGGGCTAATTATAGTACTGAGGATTCATACTCCATGTGTATATTTAGTATATCATGCACGTTTGATCCATTAATCATATCTTCATGTCAAGAATTTCCAATTTGCATATTTACTGCAGAACCCAGTAGATATATTCATTTCCATGCGCACTCATTGGCTCAGTTGTTTAATGCAGCCTAAAATAGCATATTACTAATCTCTTTAAAGCCATTACCATTGTATCAAGTGCCAAGTTTAGGAGCAGAGAATTTGCCCGGATTCAAGTTTGGTCAGCTGTCACCCAGGCAAAGGCACATCAGAAACACACAGCATTAATGTTTTTAACACAAACTGTGTGAAATCAGTAAAATCTGTAAGACAAGGCTTTTGTTTCTATGAAGGCTCGAAGGCAGATTCAGTTGTGTTCGCAAGACAGAAATAGGATTTTTTGAGTGCATTGTTACACCATGACATGCAAACAGTGATACAGTATGTGTGACACAGATTTGAAAGTATAGGGCCATTATTGCAGAAAAACTATTTACAAATGCTTGTGAAGTGTTGTGCAACTGTGAATCTGTGTGTAATCAGTAAATGTGTAAATTAATTTACAAATCAGAGATTTGTAAGTGCACTGAGATTTCTAAATGTGTAGACATAGTTATAAATGCATACATTTATCTGTAAATGCGTGTTGTCACAAAATGAGTGGGGGTGGCAGAAACCAAATGCAAGTTGGCGGTAACAATGTAGCATATTAATCAAAAAAGCAAAACACTCACCAGTACAGCAAACAATAACCAACAAAGACAAGGAGAAACAGAGGGCTACATATACTCTACCTAACTAGGGTAATTGGTATCAGGTGTGTGTAATGACAAGACACAGAGTGAAGGGAAACCCCAGGAAGCATGGCAGGGCCATTAAACCCTGACAGTACCCCCCCACACAAAGCCCCGGCTACCAGATGGGGCCACCACCCAACCCGAGGGAGGGAGGGGGAAAAAAGCCAACCCTTCCCCCACCAGCCACGATCAGCCAAGGGGAAGGAGCTGCCGGAACCTCCTGAGGGGGCGGAGCTGCTGGAACAGTCAAGGGGGACAGAGCTGCCGGAACCTCCAGAGGTTCCTCTGGGAGGAAAAGCAGAGGCGGGACCCAGTCCTTGGGCTCCAGCCCTTCCACGAGCTCCGGGGGCGGAGGCCAGTCCTCGGGCTCCAGCCAGTCCACAGGCTCCGGGGGCGGAGGTTAGTTCTCGGGCTCCGGGGCAGCAGATTGTACCGGCAGCTCCTTCCCAGGACTGGCTGGAAATGTCGACTGCTGTGCAGGCAGGCCCACCTTGCGCCTAGGTGCTGGCACAGGACGCTGCTGCTCCACCTCACGGCTGGCGGGGTGCGCTGGCTGCTGTTGCTCATACTCACGGCTGGCAGTGGGCGCTGGCTGCTGTTGCTCCACCTCACGGCAGGCATGGGGTGCTGGCTGCTGTGCAGGCGGGCCCACCTTGCGCCTAGGTGCTGGCACAGGACTCTGTCATCCTTTTGTCAGTGATGCAGGACATAATGTTTCGTTATAAATATTTGTTAATACTTTAAATGTAATAATGGAAAAAAACAAATGACGGCATCAAAGTGAAATCTGTCTTATTCGGGTCTTGAACCCTGCTCCCCCGCGCAAAAGGTAAATACCCTACAAGGCTCACCACCAGACAGTATTTTAAGTTTGCAGACCATAGCATCCTTAAAGTATCTTATTCAAGAGTGGAATTTCAGAATTTATTGTTGACAACACACAACATTAAATATCTTGCAAACCGCATATAACATATAAAAGCAAAGCGCTCTGAAATATGCCCCTTCCAATAATGATTAATGTACAATCCTATATGCAGGGAAATTGTCAAGCGTATAGGAAAAAATACATTAAAATGACTAATATACAACCAACATATTTTTAGTTGCTGTAAACACATAACATAATTGTTTAAGGTGTAGGCCTAGGCTATATGCAGTTGTGGTTTTACTATTTCATTTATTGTATGACCTGAAATGCTAAATACTGGCTATTAGGCTATAGGCTACTGTGATCGGACAGTAAATAGTTTCCCTTAAGTCAGTTTTATCATGCTAATTACTGTAGCACATGTTGGGGGTTGGGAACCCTGCAAAGCATACCTGGCGACCTGGTTGTGGAAATGCCTCTCCATAATAGGCATCCAGTTTGCTGGAGCAAAACTAAAACAGAAAATATTCTTGTTGTTTTCAGAACTATGTGTTGCTTTCAGTGTTGTTTTTATTCTTTTATTGATAACATTTTTATAGATTATTTACTGTATGTAGGTTATTTACCTTCCCGTTTTGTTAGGCTACTAATATGTATTAGAATATTATTAGGCTATTGCTATTATTATTACTTGCCTATTATTAAGATAAGTACTACTATTATAAAAAACTATAGTATGTGTGAAGGAAAAAATCTCAGAGCAGTTTGCTTCTTTTTTAATAGGAAGTTATACACTCACCTAAAGGATTATTAGGAACACCATACTAATACTGTGTTTGACCCCTTTTCGCCTTCAGAACTGCCTT
>JAODLL010004796.1:0-10912 GCA_026546735.1 Forbesichthys agassizii | reverse complement strand
TCCAACGTGTTTTCGAGTTTAGAATACAGTTATACACATTTAAAACCTGTAAAGCTCTAGTTCAGTTTGGTTGAAGAAAAAAAGGACATTCCACACTAGTGCCTGGCAGGTAAGATGTCAAAAATGATGTCATTGTATCCACATGGACACAGTTTAGAGAATAAAACACAAAGATATTACTTTCGTTCTGTAATTTTGTTAGCAACTGGTACACACAGTAAAATATTACTATAAAACCATAGCATACAATGGGTTATTCTGTAAATACACATTAATTGTCTGTATTAACACAAGAAAGAAACTGTCTCTTTTCCTGGGGAAGCAAGGGTCTGTTTCAAAGTTGGTTTAGGGTGGGGTTTATCCACATTCCAGCGGATCATAAACTGTGACAGGTGTAGGGCCTACATTTGGCCCTTAGTATGGAGGAATACATTTTAATGCTAACGGGTATGTTGTTTAACCGCCGGATTCACTACACCTGTAAGACCACCATACAGCTGGCTGTAGGTGCCGCACGCCGGCCATAAAACGTGACGTCAGTGGGTGGTTCCCAGGTGTCGATCCTTTTAAGTCGACATTGCATGCTGAAATCGCTGCTAGGTAGACCTTGAGCGTTGACGCCGCCTTTCCCTTGGCGAACATGTCCTGTAAAAAATCCAGGATTGGACCAACAGGGTACTGAGAAGGATCATGCCCCCGTGACTGACACCACTGGGCAAAGATCCGCCACTTCAAGGAGTACGGAGAGCGCGTAGAGGGCGCTCTTGCACTCTGTATAGTGTCAACTACTTCATCAGACAGTCCTGATGCTAGGAGCTTCTCCCGCTCAGGTACCAGGTCCGGAGACACCACAGGTCCGAGCGCGGGTGCCAGATAGACCCGCGTGCCTGCATAAGCAGGTCCCGGCGGGGGGGAATTTTCCATGGAGACCCCACACACAGATCGCAGCAGTATGCAAACCATTGCTGGTTGGGCCAGTATGGAGCCACCATAATCAGGGTTAACACATCGTCTCTCGCTCTGTCTAGTAGAGGCTGAATGAGCGCCACCAGAGGAAAAGCGTATAGATTCTTTCTCGGCTAGGTATGTGTTATCGCTGACGTGTTGTCTGACCTCACCAAGACATGCTGGCCTCTGAGGGCCGACGAAAAATGCTGTAGTGCTAACAACACTGCGTATAGCTCCAACATATTTATGTGTGATTTTTCCTGGGCCGTTGTACAAAGGCCGCTGGCCGACGCCCCATTGTAAACAGTGCCCCATCCCGCGGTGGACGCATTTGTTAAAATTGTGGCGCGACGCAACACGTTCCTTAATGGGGCCCCTTTGTGGAGGAACTGGGCTTCGTTCCACACCTTCAATGCCCTCCTGGACCTCGGGGACACAGTCAGCATGCGGTGTCTGCCCCTGGTAGGATGGAGACGTTTGTTGATATACCACATCAGCAACGCACGGGCCCATGGGCAGCGCCGTGGCCGCCATTATGCCCAAAAGTTTCTGGCACTGTAGCGACGTCACCATTTGACCAGTTCTGAAAAGCCTCACACACGACCTGATAGCCTGTATCCTGCCTCCACGCATCCACGCATTTGGTGAAAACGCGCGGGGCTAAAGACAGGCCGAAAGGCCGAGCTTGGAATTTGTACGCTCGACTCTGAAAGGAGAAGCATAGTTTGTTCAGCACTATAGACTCGACAATCACCTTGAATCGAGGGAGGGGTCTTGCAAACTGAATGACGTAACCCACTTCTATTGTTTTCAAAACCCATGGGCACGCCGGGTACGCGGGCCATGCCTGTGCGTAGCGCCTGTGTTGTAGCGCGGGCCTGTATCGCAATAGGTCGGGCGAGAGCCCGATCATGGTCAATTGCTTTACCGTTCCCCGCATGTTGTGAGACAATGGGGGGGCTGAGCTTATTACATCGGCCGAGCTCGAGTGTCGAACTGGGTCGATTGTGTTTAATTCGCCTGTCTCTTTAAACGCTTTAGCAGAACGGGCGCTGACAATGGCTTCAATTACAGCTGTTTGCCTGTCGGGATTCATGTAATCGGGACTGAGATAAACGCTGTGTGGATAGCAGAAGTGGGGCATGCTTAGCGTAAACAACATACTTGGGCGAGTGGTCGGGCAAGTGTATGTGTGTTTGTGCAGACATAACGTGCTCTCCAGCCTCGTGTCGGGGGAGAGAGCAACAATTTGCGAGCCTCGGCCCTGTCAAATTTGCCCCGCTCCTCTTTAGAGCTCGTTTAGGGCTTCGGTTGTGTCACCGAAGGACCCTGCTGTGGGCGATGGCTGAACTGAGACCTGCTCCATTGACCCAGCTGCTGTTTACCCCGACTCGAAGGGCGGAAGGAGTTTCTGCTCCAGCCCAGTGGGTGAGACTGCTTCTGTGGCGGAGGCGGGGAGCGGAAGCCTCCATCTCTCTTGGGTGGCTGAGAAGAGCTGTTGGCCGAGGTATGAGATAATTCTTGACGCTGGCCCGGGATGCACGCGGCAAGTGCTTCTTTGCCTCCTCAAACCTCGCAGTCATCAGCTCCACGGCCTCCCTGAAGGCACCCTCGGGGGAGACCAGAGCGTCTAGCAGCGGCGTCTTGTCCTTCTCCAACACGCGTGACAGAGAAAGCCATAGTGCGCGATGGCCTGCTATGTTGGCTCCCATGGCTCGGCCTACAGCTTGGGCAGCGCAACGAGTGAGGCGCAGTGATAGGTCAGTAGCCTTCCGCAGCTCTACTAGTACCTTGTTGCTTGCTGTCACAGACATCGCTAGCTCCGTCATCAGCTTAGCCTTGTAGCGCTGAAGCAAAGCCTGCGTGTTGATCGCACACGCTACTTGGCCGGAAGCCAAATATGACCGCTCCAGAAGGGAGGCAATCTGGCAGTCGGCTCTAGTTGGGAGGAGAGGCTTTGTTCCCAAGCCCGCTGACTCCATTGGGGCTAGATAGCTGGATATCGGGCCCTCAACGGGCTGGAAAACCGTGTAGCCTAGCTCACGAGCTTGGTCCAGCCTAGTCAAACTATCAAACCCCCGGACTGGTGCACGGGCAGAAAACGGGTTTGTCCACCCTTTTTTGATATTCCCGTGAACCTCGAGGAAGAGCGGGATGAGGGGAGGGCCTCGACAAGGGGCTCCCTCATAGAACTCTCCGTCTAGGAGCAAACCCTCGGCAATGGGCGAAGGGGGAATGGAGAGGCCCAACTTAGCCGCAGCGTGCTGGGCTACGTCAAGCAACTTTGTGCTAATATGCTTAGCTGGATATGAAATCGCTATCACCGTCGTCCTGGTCAATGGGCAGGTTGTCGTCCAACAATTCAAAGTCGCACGCATCATGGCCACCGAATTCGATGGCCTGGTGGGGGAGCGGCGCTCAAAGCGGGGCCCACACCAGCCACGGAGCTAGCTAAAGGCGGAAATTCCGAGGAGGGCAGCTTCGGCAATGCACGCAGCTCAAATGGCAGTCTCCTTTGACCCCGGAGTGACCACACTCCGGGTATAGTTTCGACGACATGGCTGGACCAAGCTCGTGAGTTAAGAGACCAGAAGATACACTTGGGCACTCGGAGCTGGTGAGTAGAAATGAAGGAACACACACCAACTCTAAAGAGTAACTTAGCTCTGTGTAAAATCAAACAAATTAATCATGGGTATGTATATTTACGGTAGGTCAATTCGAAAGGATTCCTTGCCAAGCGGATGCAAAGCACGAAAAGAAGTAGTTGAGAGGGCAACGCTGCTATTTATTCCCCAAGGGGCATGAAAGGAGAAGCATAGTTTGTTTAGCACTATAAACTCGACAATCTCCTTGAATCGAGGGAGGGGTCTTGCGAACTGAATGACGTAACCCGCTTCTATTATTTTCAAAACCCACGGGCACCCGTGTACACGGGCCATGCCTGTGCGCACTGTTGTGCCTGTGCGGGTCAGGGGCGCAGCTTTGACCTTCTCAGCCATTCGGCTTGTAGAGTTTTCGGTTGGATTACCATGATCACATGATCATGTACCATAAGTAATAGATCGCAGTTCCTGCGATAGGGAACTTTATTAACATTGTTTTTTAGTCTGGAACAGAAAATACTTAAAAAAATTAAATCCTGTAAACTGTAAATATTTTTTGACCATTTTATACTGAAAAATAAAATAAAATATAATCAATAAATAATAATACATTCAAATTGATCCTTGTCTCCCACCGTAGTCACAGTGAAGCCAACATACATACGCTTTGTCATATTTTCTTGTCATAGCTTTTGGGAGACTTACCTTTGTCTCATTATCTCTGTCTCTTTCCGCCTTTCTTTTCATCCCTGTTAAATATTTTTCCATGGTGTCTCTTAAGGGTTTGTTATCTGCACTTCATATCTCCTGCTCTGTGCTGTGTGCTCTTGTTCGGTGCAAAAAACCCCTACTCCCTGCGGCAAAAAAAAGCACGTTCCACGGGATCACACGCGCCCCCCCTGGCATCGCTCCGAGCCACCCCCAGGCGCGCACCACTATTTGAGAAGGACTGACTTAAGCAATGAGTTACGCCTCGCCTCTTACATTCTAGTTGCGTAGTTTCCATAAACTGCATAATTGCTCATGAAACTTCAATGTGACATTCTATGTGACGACTCTTTCTGATTAGTTAGTACTTTTACTTGAACAGAATATGTTGTACTCTTTCCACCTCTTATACTATTATTTTCAATTAATTTTTACTCAAGTATATGTAAAATTACCAGTATAAAACACTACTCAAGTAAAGTTCTTAAGTCCCTTTCACACCTGCTACAGTTTACAGGGTCTGTTCCTGCACGGGGTAACGTGTGACCAGGCCAAAAATCCAGTTTAACCACTCCCCCAATTTTACACATCGCGACCTAGTAACATTTCATGGAAAATGTCGGTATGGCTGACGTGAAAGAAAGCAGGAGCAATGTAGGGACAAGCACTTAATTCTGACATAAGAAGTGTTCACATGAAATGAGCAAACCAATCACAAGACTATATAATAGTTACAAATAAATATTTTATATTTCTTAAACATTAGCCTACAACGTTGAGTAAATCTTGAGTTTAATGGTACTGGTTTTGCTGGACAGTGAATACAACAAACAACAATCTCTTTCGGTTGCAGCATCTGTTTCTCATGAACAATATTGCTGTAATTAATAGATTTGCTGTAATTTTTTCTTTTATTATTATTATTATTATTATTATTAATAGCCAAGCCAATAATAACCAAGATTTGCTTGGTTAGAACACAAAGCTAAAACGTTGGTATACTGTTTGTAAGTTATAGCAATTTCACGTCATAGTGTAGCAGGGGCTTCCCGCAAACAAATTCATAAAGTGCTGCATTAGCTACCGCCCTCTGGACTGCAGTGGACTGCACAAAATCCCTGGTAAAAAATATAATCTTACATTTTGGTCAGATAGTGGGGTTACACAACGCAATGTTACAATATACTTTGCATTGTTCTGTGTGCACGCTGTGTTGCTTTTTAATGATCCCTTTCTCCACATACAGTGACCATTGTACCAAGCTGGCCATTGTACCAAGCCCAGTGTGTTGTATAAACTCCACACACACTCTTGCCCTGCTTTGATACCCACCCTCGTTTGATTTGGACTCTACTTTTGGAGCAAAGTTATTGCCTCTTCATCACTGCTACTTACACACCACCTGACTGTCTTTTATTTGTCACTTTTTTCCCCCCCACATCTCCGCTTCTCACCGTCCTTCCTCAGTCTCAATCGGCGGTCTTGGCCTGGGTAAGCCTATTGACATTTGTACAGTAGTGAAGCTATGTCGCTTCTCCTTCCCTCTTTTATTCAATTTCTTCTCTCTGACCTCATCCTTTTCTGTTTTCTCTTTGTTGCTCTTCTCTCTGTACTGACTGGACAAACTAATGGACTAACAGTAGGTGGATAGCATGGTGGAATGGCGTTTAGCTTCAAGTATGTATTAAATTAAATGTGGTAGCAATGTCTATTTAACTAGTAATAATATAGTTATTTGTCTCATGGTTGTGGAATGTGCATGTAAACAGTGGGGATATTGTATAAGTCTATTTACTTGTGAAAGTATTTACTGTATTTGTTATTGATGAGTGTTTGCATCATTTTGCATGCATTAAAATACTAGCGAATAGCATTTTCCCAAGGAGAGCTTGGCACAAAACTCCCAAAAAAAATTGTCAGTTGCCCAAACAAGGTCTGTGTATAACTCATTGACATGATTTACTATAGCTAATATGAATGGCAATGTTATGTTATTCTCCACCAGGTTGTAAAATGGGGCATGTCCTATATGCCACAGGTTCTCAATTAACCCCATTGCCTAATAGATACAGAATGTGAATCTCTTTGCCTGTCCTCTTTGTAGGGGCTGGCATTGGGCCCACCATCCAGATGGGAGAGCAGACTGTGATCACGGTAGATGCTAAGGCTGCTGGGAAAGGCAAAGTGACATGCAGCGTGTGCACACCGGAGGGAGTGGAGCTCGATGTGGATGTTGTGGAGAACGAAGATGGCACGTTTGACATCTTCTACACAGCACCGCAGCCTGGCGAGTATGTCATCTGTGTCCGCTTTGGAGGAGAACACATCCCTAATAGTCCCTTCCAAGTCACGGTGAGTGTGTCAAAGATGCATGGGTTAACATGACCTTTCATTCAGCAACTCTGATGGGGGCCCAGCCAAACTTGTTAAGAAACCCTAACTGCTGTTTTATTCCCTCCACCATTCACCCTCTCTCAGGTACTGGAAGGAGCTCCCACAGACCATCTCTTGCAACAGAGTCAAATGCCCCAGTACTACACTCAACAACCTTGGGTACCTACAACTCTGTTTGCCCCCCTCATACAATACTGGTATCCAACTATTGTGGGAATAGATTGAATTTCCCCTTCTATTTAACACCATTTCTTATTTTAATATATTCAAGCAAGCAAAAAATATCCCTCAATTCTCTTATGTTCTCCTTCAATTTCATCCATATCTACTGTAGCTGCTTTATGGGTATCCATGGCTGCTGTCTCCAGAATATAATTATCTTTCTTTACCCCATGTATTACATGTCCTTTCATCCAGTTACCAGCATCACATATAGGGCCCTATTTTAACAATCTAAATGCATGGTCTAAAGCAGGGGTGCCAAATCCTGGTCCTAGAGGGCCACTGCCCTGTAGGTTTTTAAATGTTTCCCTGCTTCAACACACCTGACTCAAATTCATGGGTCGTTATCAGTCTCTGCAGAAGACACACATCAGAAACCTATATCTGAATCTCCTGGTAAGGTCTTTCTTGAAGGCAAGTTTGATGAGGTGGGCTTTCTGTTTGTGAAGCATGCTCCGCCGATGTTTATAATAAATGTTTTTGAGCATGGAAAATTAATTTTCGCACATAGCTGTTCATACGCCCAGGTTCACTGTATTTTTCATCGCAGTAAGCACAACGGACATTGCTATCAGGGCACCACTAAATCTGGTTTAACATGTTGCTCAATGTCCATTTTCCATCGCCAGAAGGACGTTCACTCACTGAGTTTGATGAAAAGGAGCGGGCGGGCCATGGTAGCTCCAGTAGAGGTTTGAAGTTCTCTCTGTCGGCTTCCGGGTCCAAGGCAGTCAGTGCACCAAAAGAGATGGCTGTTGCGCTCATCAAAACACTATAAAACAACCTCTCCAGTTCAGATTTTTCATGTATTTGATTTTGGTTTGGTTCTGGTCGTGTTTTCTCTTACTTGGTCTAGTTGTTGTGGTTGCGTCGTTATTGACCGCTGGTACAGATATGTTCCATAAAAGGCAGAATTATGTCGCATTGCGATGTTGTCCAATGCATTCTGGTGCACTGTTAACGCTTGTAGCATGTGGTTAGGGGGCTGTAACAGAGTTAAAACTCTCTGGATCAGGTGAGCTATGAACTTGAAGCTCAACTGTGTAAATGCGTGAACGAGACCCATGGCTTTGATGCGCACGTCTGCTCCAAAGGCTCTTGATCTCTCCACTTCAGTTAAAATATCCTCAAAATTGTCAATAATGATTTGACACTCTCATCAAATGACCTGTCCACCGCTGATACAATAGACATTTTAAAGTTTGGCCGTTATAGTGAATTGATATTTTGGGTTTTCTAAAGATTTGGTAAAGCAGATTGCCTCCTAAACCTCCTAAACTTCTCGACCAGTGATGCCAACTTGGCGATTTCGTCGCTAGGTTTTGCAGCTTTTTAGACCTTATTGGCAGCTTTATTTCTAAAGAAAATATAGATAATTTAGTAATGTATTCTCATTTGCTGCTTAGAGTAATCACAGTCCAACAGCGCCAGATTATCTCCCTCTCGTCTTGTGCCATGTTCAGGCAGTCAGTATCTTGTGTGTATGTGTGTGAGGGGCCAGCAGGAGGATATAGCTGTGTTAGAGTTGAGAGTAGAGTTTCAAATGAATATGTGATGACGTCATCAATATGCAAAATTATCGGATTACGTCATCTGGCGACTTCTAGGAACTTTTGGAGCTGGTGCTAGCTACTTTCATTGGAAAAAAATATTCATGACATGACATGAATAATAACTAAATTTAACTAGTGTCAAGTTTATCCTTGAGGAGATTCTGCACTCCTCCATTTTTGCATGAGGAATACACCATCATAAACCTGACTTAATATCTTTTCAGAGTCCAACCTTTGTCAATGTATCAGTTATTATTGTAGTTAGAGTATCCACATACCCAAATTCGTCTTTAGACGTGACTAATAAGCTATCACATACTTTATAATTTGTATCACTATAATGCACTATTGAAATGTTTTCTAGACCAGGGTCGCGTGTTCCTTCAAATTTACAGATGTACCACGAGTCGCCGATCTCTCACAATTTCTTCTGTCAGTATGGAGCTCATCATTTCGATCACCTCGTTTTGCACATCATGGCTGGTGTATGTTGCATTTCGAGGAATGGATTTGGTTACTTTAGCCAGATGATTATCTTTTCGCAAAGTATAGTCAAATAAAGAGAGAAAAACTCCAGTGTTCGCATTTTCGTCTGTCATATCGGCAAAACTGTCGTCATCTCCTCTGAATGGCATTTGGTTTACATCTTAAAACTCGATTATGTCAATACTGTAATTTCCCGACTATTAACCGCAGGTCAGTATTTTATGTATTTAAAAAAAAATAAACTTGTCCATGAACCCCACCCGTGTAATAACCGATTACCAGATCATGAGCATATTCCAGAACCAGTGACACAAAACCTCATTCCTGCACGTTTCGTACAGACTTTGAAACCCGGCTCCAGAATGTATGTGGATCCCCGAGAGGGCACCGAGACGTGTTGTGGACTTATCTTTTCTCAACGTGAACCACGTGTTCACTACTCAGCATCATGCTAAAGAAAATTAAAGATAACAGCGTGGACAGCTTTCATTGGATATCATTTCATGTTGTAGCCTGTGCCCGCACCTGTGCCCGCACCTATACTCTCACCGATCCGAAGCCGTGGCAAGACTGTTGGACATGACCTGGACTAATCAGACGCTTTTTTCTATATCTGCTTATTGGAATCAAGCCTACAAAAAGTATGGATAGCTTTTTGTCAACAGAGTAAAGTAGCCTACTGTATGCTTTGTAGTAATATTAGTAAGATTTGTTTGTGCGCCATCATGGAAACCCATGGAAAATATTTGTAGTGCAAATCAGGAACACGCGGCCGGTGTCGTGCCCAAAAGTGACTTGCTGATTAAAAGTGATCACGGTATGAAAAAGTGCATTTTATAGTTATATTCCCACATTTTTAACTGGTAAAAATTTATATTTTAAAATGATCCTTAATTTATAGTATTTCACCTTTTTTGTGCAATTTATATAATTTATATATGGATTATAATTAATCCATTCATTTTTACCAGCAAAAAATTAGAGAATATAACCATAAAATGCACTGTTACATACCGTGATAACTTTTTATCAGCAAGTCACTTTTGGGCACGACAACGTCCTTCTCCGAGATACAAATGGATATAATATATTAACTTTTGAGATGGCAGCGCGACGGATTATCATAAAAAATTTTAAATCACGTTTCACAGCCTACCAGACAATACCAGACAGAGAATGAGTGAAATAGACTGACATGTTTATTTGACATAGCCTAAAGTTTCAAAGTATTCTTTTTAAAACTATGTAAGAAAATTCACAAATTACATGCATATCATATTCACCACATATGTTGTCTTAATTCATAAATAAAGTAGGCTATATATTTAGAGACTGTTAATACATCTATCTTTTGGTTCATCTACATGGTTGGTTTACTGTTCTGTTCTCATAATTACCTCAAAACCAGACACATGCTTCTGTGTATATTACTGCAGTATATTTGCCTTTCACATGAGAGACTGGCAAGACGGAAAGCAGGATTCCAATTCCCATGTGAAAAGCCCTCTACCATGTCAGATTGTCCTACTATCATAGCAACAAATTATAGTTTTTGATGTATAATTAATATTGCTGCCAGTTTGCAAAATCAATGTATTAAACTTGTTTGCAAAGCATTTCCCAATACCCTGTTTTGTATACTTTGTGATTTTAATACTTTTATTTTTCAGAAGCCATTTGGACAATTTTATCAGTATGTAAGCTGTCCAACAAGATATGGTAAAGTGCTGAACTTGTGCTATGGTACTATAAAATTAGCTTTTAAATCCTATGCAATGTCGCCTCTAGACTCATCTGAACACATTGTTAGCTCCGGTCTATCAATCGGCCCTCAGGAAAGTTCAGCTCAAATGAGGTTGCTGTGTAGACAGGGTGATAACCGTGAACTGAATGGCTGTGACAGTGAAAGTCAGGGGCATCGACGGACCAGACCCAGGCAGCAGAAGCTGGCTCTGGGGACGTGGAACGTCACCTCGCTGTGGGGGAAGGAGCCAG
>JAODLL010004795.1:0-10913 GCA_026546735.1 Forbesichthys agassizii | reverse complement strand
CACACACACACACACCTACTCACTTATAAATAAAACCTAAGAAAGATTTGGACTCCGTGTGGATCATATCGACCTCCATGTAGTGGACTATATTTCCAACGGTATTAGAGAACACCTCCAGCGGAATATTAGTTTTTACACCAGGTGTCTGGAACGCAGCAGTAGGCTTAAACCTGGTCTTAAAAAGCCACGAGGGAGGTGAGGCGGTGTACGTTGACAACACGGCCCCAATTAGCTTCGTTTCACCAGTCCAGACGTCACCCTAAGAGGCATTTTGAGTCTCCACTCTGGAACTCAGAAAAGTCAGCGTTTGTGGTTACGAATAATGTCTCTGTCATTTGGACTCGAGGCCAAACTGAAACAAATTTCTTTGTTTTGGCGAAAAATCAGTTTTCATCGTAGTTGTGAGGACAAGGCCTGAGACTGCATGCACAGCGAGCAAACGTGATTAATGCACAATTAACAGTACCATGAAAGTAAAGCTGGAGCTGCTGCCCCCGCGACCCGACTCCGGATAAGCGGAAGAAGATGGATGGATGGATGAAAGTAAAGTAAAACATTGCTGCATTGGTTAAAATAAGGAGTAGCACAAAATGTTGCTCTCCCTTTTTTTTATCTGACTTCACAGTTGACAGATGGCTTAAAGGGTATGTAACGGTGGCCAGCCAGTAGCGTTGTGTAGTATCAACGTAAATCTCACCTCAGAGACAAGGACACACTGGCAATGCACGCTAGAACCCATTTAACAAGTCTTGTAAAGCGTACGCTCTGTATGGGAGAACATATCCATTACAGGTACATGTAGGCTACTGTACAATGTATGTTGTACAACTTCTTCACTTCTGGAAAGTTGTCGAGCTTACGAGGACATGTATCAGACGTTAGCTTACAAGGGCACATGTATCAGACGTTAGCTTACGAAGACATGTATCAGACGTTAGCTTACGAGGGCACATGTATCAGACGTTAGCTTACGAGGGCACATGTATCAGACGTTAGCTTACGAGGGCACATGTATCAGACGTTAGCTTACGAGGGCACATATATCAGGCGTTCAGGACAAAGCTGCTTATGTGACGTAGTGCTGATGGATGGAAGAGGCTGAGACTAGTAGGCTATAGACCCTGTTCACACTTCTGTTTGTTGCACTGGAGGACAAGGTCATAACAGGGTTAGGGTTATGCACTACATAGCAGAACCTCAACTGTATGAGGCTCCAGTCTTCCTCATGTACTCACAGCATAGCAGCTACTATTAGCTCTCACTGGACACTTGAAAACATTAACGTTATTGTAATTGGCACGCAGTTTTCATTAAATAGCTTATATTCTTTGCTTTATCCACCTTTGCCCTTAAACAAAAACTGGTCAACTATCATAGCATTAAGTGGGGTGGATAAGGATTTGTGGCACGTAGACCAAAATGTCCACTAGCACGGCTGAGAGGTTACTAGCCCTGTTTGGAACTCTATTTACAAAGTTACACTCGGTAGTAAGATCTACAAACATTTCCATATTGCCTGTATTTTCCCATTACTCGTGTTATGTCTGCAGAATAGCCCTACATAACTCTTAGAATGATGGAACCTTTTTTTTATACTAAAAGTTAACCGTCTTCGTCTGTTATTGTTTGCTGTTCCCGGTGAGTGTTGCTTTTGACTAACATGGTTCCTGCCACTGCGCCAAATATAAGCAATACACTAAAAAGTAAGACGTGCATATAATATAAAAATGAATGTACGTTTCCACATATAATAATGGAAAGGTGCGAATCAGTCAAATATGACTGCTACGCCAGTTAGTCCAAAAGATGTGTTGGCAACACATCTACAGCAGTGGGTCCCAAAACTGTCTGTCTTGACGTCAGTCTGACTCTAGACCTAGGCTCTTCATGTTGTCTTTCATTTTAGCTAGGGGTTTGCCTGTTAAACCAAAATGTATGTACAGTATAATGTAGGTTTTACATTGGTAATGCTTGACCAACACATTTGATGTTAAACTGTCCTGCATATCAGAATTAAGTGAATGGCAAGACAGGGTTGTGTTTGATTACCTGGTAACAGTGCCTATTTGGCAGATATTCCTTGGGATATTGAGGTATTTGGCACATGCCTAGCTAGGCTCGCTCCAAACCCCATGGAGAGATCCCAGGTCTCTCCCTCGGTAAGTGCACTAAATATAGACAATTGGGTTTTTGCTTTTTAAGGCTGCCTTAAAGGTCCACTTGGTACATCCTTACGTCCCACCCAAGGTGAATATGCAGAAGCAAATGTGCAAATGAGACCCTTAAAAGTTTTTATGTAAATTGAATGTAATGAATCTGTAGGTAAATCATTTTATTGGCATTCATTACAAAACTGTCTTAGAAAAACTAATGAAATTCAGTAATATTTTTTATGTAGTTTATTGCAAACATTTACTATTTGAATTTAATAAAATGTTCACACAAAATACACACCCTAATTAAGCTCCTGGACATGTTCTCTCCCCTCACCCTCCTCTGTTATTGGTCATTCACATGATGTTTGTTGTTTAGCCCAGGAGTTCCCAATCGTTTTGGGGCCAGGGACCCCTTAACAGGGGAGAAACATTTCCAGGGACCCCCTCATAGTCATTTTTGCTATCTTTGAGCTCAAATCAAAATAAAATTGTGCCGCGTTGCTCTGAATTTTTATGTGTAATACAAATGTGTTGTGAAGCAAAGCACAGTGTTACGGCTTTGTTGATACGAGCAATGTTCACCACTTTGTTTATGTTCCTATTTACAGAGCCAGGGCTGTGTAGAAGTAGATTATTATTAAGGACCACAGAGCGATACCGGTTTTATTTCAGCTCAAAGTTAGAAAGAATGACACGTTTCTGAACAGAGAAATCATGAAATAGATCTAACTCTACAATACTACACAGTTAACAGTGTTTTCACGTGTTTAAAGGAATGGATTTCTATCATACATAAAGTAAATCTCACAAATCATACTCATTTGAGGGGAAAAAAAGGTATTTATTATATGGATCCATAGGAGCCAAATATCTTTCAGATCTGGCAGCTGCCACCCGCTCCCTCTTTTCTTGTTCACCAGCCTCCTCCTCTGCTTGCATTTGCAGGTATTCAATGAGTTCACCTGCCTTTTCCCTTCCTGCTGGCCTGGCTCTCTCCTTGGCAGGGCGGAGGAGGCCACAACACCACCTCAGTGGATGTGATGTTTGAAGCGGCAATGGTCTCTGTGCTGACCCCAGTTCTGGGACCCCTCAGATCCTGTCGTGAGGGATGCAAAACACACTCCCATTTACAGGACGCACATTCCTTACAATATTAAGTTTACAAATCTGCAGTGCTTAATATAATATAGTAAAGACAGTAAACTAACTTTATATTTTTGTTTAAGGTTTTCCCATTTCTTAAAAAAAAAAAAGGCTGGGGTTACCATCCCTTCCAAACATTGACCAGCAATGTATGTTCTGATAAAAATATACTTTAATTAACAATAGAATGACACTTAATGCAGTAGCAGCAATGTACCGGTCCAGTACGGTGTATAAAAACTTCTAGATGCAATATTAATCTACTTACTAGTATCCAGTGACTGCTGCATTTCGCCTCCTTGTTGGCAAGACGCCACAAAATAAGGGACCTCCTATCCTTGTCTGTCCCTACAGTAATGACGATAAAGGGGAAAAACAGTGCAGACAAAAACATGTCAAGTTGGTAAATAGCATAGCGTTAGTTAACGTGAATTATAAACATGCCACTACAAATACGGTGTATGTCCGTGGCTGACGCACCGGCAGTACCATATACTGTTCCCGTATCACCGGCTGATCTACTGATCTACAGTAACACTAGCGAATATTTACAACTTGTCAATCTTTTGGTCACACAATTGGTAAACAGTAAAGATGAATTAAACGCATGAAAACCAAACGTACGCCACAATAAATGAAACGTTTGAAATATTTTCAAAATACTCTACTTCCGCCGGAGTCCCAAAAAGTGGCAGTTGAGTGCACGAAGTGTGCATCGTTCCACACTTTGGCGTACTTGTCAGTTTATGTGCACTATGTACTCAAAATATTACGTATAAGTACACAAGTGTGTGATTTGAGCCACAGTGGTAAACTGCAGATTTTTGCAATATTATTTATTCTAGTTACATTTTCCCTCTTATTCATAAATCTACACGAGTAAATGAAAATTCAGCAACTTTGATTGATAATATCGTAACGAAAAACTTGAGTGAAGGAATGAAATCTGGGATTTTGTATTTAGATTTGTTAAATCATTTCCCTATATTCCAGTACTTTTTAACCAAGTCTAAACTTTAAAAAAATTCTACAGTATAAAATAAGTATGAGCAAGTCAAATATTTCAAAATGTAAAGATATGCTTGACAGTATTTCAGGGAATGATCTTTATAATTAAAATAATGCTAATTTTGCATATCAAAATTTTATGAAAGTTATTCTTTTTAGTTTCAATAATGTTTTCTAGTTAGAAGTTCTACTAGAAAATGTAGCCAGGCCTTTAGTAAGCCTTGGTTTACAGTTGATTTGCTAAAACTACTGAGGAAAAATAATAAATTGTACAGAAAATATGTCTCAAATCCTACTCCCCTTACCCATGGTGTGTATAGATCGTATAGGAATAAATATACTCATTCCATTAGATCTGCAAAAAATAAATATTTTTGTGGTGTTAAAATCACATGGAAAGTTATAAATAGTGGTCCATTCTTGGACCACTATTATTTCTTATCTAGTGCCTCAAATATACTTTCTTTAATAATGTTTGCAGATGACACATCTATTCTCTAATCTATACTATCTAGTCTATTCTCATTGAATTTTTAATTATCTGATTCACATTTTTAATGCTGATATAATTGCATATGCTACATGGTTCAGGTAAAATAAATAATCTCTGAATACAAAAAATCGAATTATATATTTTTTAGTGTCAAAAACATATTCTAAGGACATCTGAAAAATCACAATTGAGGCTGTTAGGATGCCTTAAATCAATCTAATTTAACAATATCTTTCCTATTGTAACATGTCTGGGCAAGCGCTTTTCCTACAACACTCCACAGAATTTTGGTCCTGCAGAAACATTTTGCTAGGATTGCAACCCGATCCGAGTCACATTCCTCATCTGTCCCTCTATTTCAGAAATTTTAATTAATTAATATCTTTCAAATATTTGTTTTTATTTATAAAGGTATACTCAATTCATGAAAATATTCCAAAGCACTTCCAAGACATATTTTAGAGTAAATTCACAAATACACACTTATTCCACTCGCCATTCATTAGATCTTCATCCTCCAAACTTTTCGATAGCTCTTCCCATTTGAATTACTTTAATAATCAATCAATCAATCTTTATTTTACTTTACTTTAATAAACACACACTAACTAGGCTACATCAGTGGTGGGATGTACCAGACCGTACCTGCTACATTAACGAGGTGCAAACGCTACTGCGGAGAGATAGGCCTATAGGCTACGTCCTGTTTGCGATGATTTTAGCTATGTTCTTTTATATATATATATATGATTGAGTAAGTCATAATCACAATTTCATTGTAAGTTGTTTTGGATAAAAGTGTCTGCTAAATTATTGTATTTTAATCACTGAGACACTCTACCAGAATAGAGAGGGGGGGGCAAGTTTAGAACAGAATTCGTCAAGCGAGGGTAAAGGTTATAATGATGTTTATATCACACGTCACTTCCTTACAGGATGACCGAAGAAGCGATTGGACCTGAAATCGCACTCAGGGGCATGGACACGCCTATGTGCTGAAGAATCCACCAATAGGAGAGTACTATTGCACGGCTACATAAGCGGGTGTATGTGTGTTTTACGTGGTTGTTTTTCGCTTCTCTCTCTCGCATGTCCACCTGCATCTTCTGCACCTCCAGCTGAAACACGTCCTCCTTCCTCTGCATCTCTTCTATAGCCTCCATGACATCCACCTGCCGCCTATTTGGGGTAGATGTCATGGAGGCTGTGTCCTGTCCAGGTGTTCCCACCATTACATGCAGGGAGGATGAGGCAATGAGAGCAGGCGGCGTTACAGACGGCCTGGCCCCAGTAGCCTCATCCATTAAATTATACCACTTCCAAGAAGCGGCAGTGGTCTCTGTGCTGACCCCAGTTCTGGGACACCGCCAGGTCGACGCTCTCTTTCTTGCACACCCCCAGGATGCCTCTCAGGAGCATCAGGTTCTCTGCAGAACCCGCCCTGTTAACAAAGCCGGTCTTCCTCGGATGTAGCCCGCACGCCACCTCCATTCGCCTCGCGAGCACCCTAGCTCCTCCCCCCTCCTTCTTCCCACATTTTCCACAGGCCCCTCTTGGTGGCGAAGCGCCTCCCGCAGGTCGCTCCCGGACGCTGATGACCCCTCTTTGGGGAGGGGTTACCAGGCTGTGGCTCCTTCTTTTATTCCTTGCTCTCGCTTTAATAGTGTTTAGCACCAGAGTCTTTCACCCTGGCACTGTCTCGCCAACACATTTTCCGGGATATCACCCGGAGCTTGCCTCCACAAGCTCTAGTTGCCACTCGCAGTTTATATGCGCTGCCGTTTTAAGGACTAACCCCTCACCAATTGATTGTTAACTTTACGCTTCCTGGCCGTTACAACACACCAATGCATGGGATGAGGTGGGTGCAACTCCTCGACCCTGAGGCCCACCACGCAATCCTAGAAATACATTTTTAAAAATAAGGATTAAATAAGGACTACATTACAATGTCTGTTTTAATATGAAAAAGATCAATTAAAAAACTGCAAGTGCAGAGGTGTAGTCCGATAAGCTTCTTTGTTAAGTTATATTTATGGTCAGTGTTTCCAGACTTTGACCAGAATAATCTGACCAAGTCCGACAAATGAAAACGTCTCCGGTCAAAATTTCCGGTGAAAATAATTCCCTCTTAAGATCTGACCCTCAATTTGCATTTTGAGAGTTTACATTTACACAAGACATCCCCCTAAACTGTATGTAATAGGGGTATGGCCACATGTTGAGGCAAAAACAACACATTTCTGAACTAGTTCTGAAATTTGAAGACACTTGAGTATATCTGATGTTTGCTAAATATTCAGATAGTCAGAGTTCAATGAATAAGTAAAGAACTATTACTTCTATGAAAAGTCTGTGTACACTACATACACTCCACCACTGCATTCTAGAATATTATAAATACAACAAACGCTATTTCAAATTATGAAAACATTATCCTGTTGAAACTTTAACTGTTCACAGGCCATCTCACCACACTGCGCTTTCACTGACAGTCCACCTACAATTGGCCCAACAAAGTTTATTATGCCCAACAAAGTGTTTCTTTTTTAAAGAGGTACAAGTTAAAGGAGCATCAGCAGTTCTCATCTCTGATAATCGTGTGATAATCTGGGCTGGGGTAGGTCTGGTTTTCTATAGGGGTATATTTCTATCAATATTACTCAAGAACAAAAGTATAATCCACAATTTGCATGCACAGGTATAATCCACAAACAAATATCTCTCAATATGTGTGCATAAGTATAATCCACAAAATTGAAAGGATTATTGTTTCCATTTCTGCTATAAAACTGCATTTGCAACACAAACTATACACACTACAGGCACCAAAACTTGGTAGATATGTCCGAATCCCGGTAAAGACCTCCCAAAACTCCAGACAACTCTAGAAGGCTCTATGATAACCACATTTAAGTTTAGTCTTATATCTGGAGAACCCTATGGGTTATATAACATGTTTTTAGTTCCCCATATTCCCTGAATGCTCACGAATCGAATGGGCCCATTCCCGCCCATTTGCATATGAAAAATGTTTCCGCAATTTTTAGAAACAAATGCCACATTTTCAAAAAACACACATTGTTGTGGGATGAACAGCAAAGCTGAGTATGTGGGTTGCGCCTATGAAACATTTGCCAAATCTTCTCTCACAATATCAAACAGATTTTCTTTGCTGTTAACTCTTATTTGGATGTTTGAAGTCTGAAGAAACAAGACATATTGGTAATTTAACATACAGGAGTGTAAGTAGTGTGTGGAAGAACTACAGTCATATGAAAAAGTTTGGGCACCCCTGACAATTTCCATATATAAATAATTGGGTGTTTGGATCAGCAATTTCATTTCAATCTATAAAATAAACTGATGGACACAGTAATAGTTCAGTAGTGAAATTAGGTTTATTGGATTATCAGAAAATGTGCAATATGTTTTAGATGTCTCCTTGCTCCAAAACACCTGATTCTAATGAAGTGTGTGTGTGTTAGAAGCCCGACAATGACCCATTCATTAGAATCAGGTGTGTTGGAGCAGGGAGACATCTAAAACATGCAGGGCTGTGGGCTCTCCAGGACCAGGGTTCCCTACCGCTGCTCTAGATGCTTTCTATAGCCTCTAATAATTATTTTGGACCATTCCTCCTTACAAAACATCTCAGTTCAGTTAGGTTTGATGGTTGCCGAGCATGGACAGCCCGCTTCAAATCATCCCACAGATTCTCAATGATATTTAGGTCTGGGGACTGGGATGGTCATTCCAGAACATTCCTCTGCATAAATGCCCTGGTAGATTTTGAGTAGTGTTTTGGGTCGTTGTCTTGTTGATATGCCCAGCCCCAGCATAACTTCAACTTTGTGACTGATTCTTCAACATTATTCCCAAGAATCTGCTGATAGAGTGTTATCCATGCAACCCTCAACATTCCCAGTACTGGCACTGGCCACACAGCCCCACAGCATGATGGAACTTCCACAAAATTTGACTGACAAGGTAGCAAGTGTTTTTCTTGGAACGCTGTGTTCTTTTGCCGCCATTCATAACGCCCCTTGTTATGACCAAATAACTCAATCTTTGTTTGATCAGTCCACAGCACCTTATTCCAAAATTAAGCTGGCTTGTCCAAATGTGCGTTTGCGGAGTGTGTCCAGAAAAGGCTTCTTGTGCAAAGTGCACTGAATTGTTGAACAATGCACAGTGACACCATCTGCAGCAAGTTTATGTTGTAGGTCTTTGGAGGTGGTCTGTGGGCTGTTTTTGACCGTTCTCATCATCCTTTGCCTCTTCGATATGTCACTTGGCCTGCCATTTCAGGCCTTAACAAGAACTGTGCCTGTGGTCTTCCGTTTCCTCTCTATGCTCCTCACAGTGGACAGCTTACATCTCTGCGATAGCTTTTTGACGCCTTCCCCTAAACCATAATGTTGAACAATCTGTTTTCAGGTCATTGGAGAGTTGTTTTGAGGCCCCCTGTTGCCACTCTTCATAGGAGAGTCAAAGAGAACAGCAACTTGCAATTGGACACCTTAAATACCCTTTCTCATGATTGGATGCACCTGTCTATGAAGTTCAAGGCTTAATAAACTCACCAAACCAATTGTGTGTTCCAATAATCAGTTCTAAGTAGTTACAGGTATTCAAATAAACAATGACAAGGGTACACACATTTTTGCATAGCCTATTTTTCACATCTGATTTAATGTGATACAATTTAATATTGCTACACTAAACATATTTGTCTGGGTAATACCCCAGTATTCATTTTAGATTAGATTAGATTAGAAAATGAATGGCATGCCACTGTGATCCTTTTCTGTGATGACAGAGTAAATTATTATGCAGCCTCAGAGGGGTGCCCAAATTTTCCTTACAACTATATACAGCCACAACAGCCTGCACCTCCTCCTCATGCTGGTCACCAACTGCTGTGGGATGGCATTCCATTCTTCAACAAAATTTGTCACAGGTCAGCCAACGTGTGGTTGTGTTGGTCAGTCTGGCATGGATAGCATGCCCAAACTGATCCCACAATTTCCACAAATGTACTTGCGTTTTGTGCAAATTCATAATAAAAATCTCTGTACAATCTACTTCAGAAATATCTGGTGACATTTACAGTTGCAATTTAACAGTAGTTCCTAAAAAATAGTTATTAAGGTGCATTGACATCTGATGTGTGGTTAGGGATCGTCTCCAATGGACTACACATGCAAGCATGGTAACTGAGTGAGAATTGGTGAGAATTTTACAACCACATGTATTTTATTGGTGGACACACGATTGGCACAATAATAGAAAATACAGTGATTTGACACTTTCTTATCACAATGTTCAATATTATTTTTATCTGACGTTGGTTCATATGGCTTGCAATGTCATATTTACGAATAATACTGTGTTTGAGGAACTCAGGATGCTGTGGAGCATTATACCTGAGCATTAGAGAAGGTCCCTGTCTCAGTGCCTCTCAGGTCCACACAGCACTGGTCTGAGGCCATTCATGCTGTCCAATAGGAGTCAGGCCCTCCATGGTGCCTCCAAGGAGAACCACCAGCTGTATGGCCCCTGTAGCTGTGGCCTCTCCGGTCAGTGATTATAGCCTCTCTTAACAGCTCCTTGGGTCCTCAGCAGCCAGGAGGTGAAAGGCTGACTCTTCGGTGCTGCACTATAAGACTAGTTCAGTTTATTATATTTATTTAAATTACTTGATAATTCAACCAAGTTTTTTCCATGTATTTGTTTTGTTTTACTTGAACATATTCTCTATAGTCCCTGGCATGGTATAATTTGAACCTGTTTGGTTAGATAACCAGATCCTCAAAAGCAAGATGGCTGTAATGTGCACAATATAGCAATTTGAGGGATAGGAATAGATACTGTGCTTAAAATGTAAATTCATTTCAAAATTAGCAAAGCAGGCTTTATCCTTGATGTTGATGTTGATGGTGGTGCTTTGGAATCAGCGTTTTAAGAGGTACTTTGAACAGCTCATGATGCTCTTCTATAAGGTGTTCCAGAAATATAGTCATACCATCATTATTTTAAACTTCATATACTTTTACTATTAACCTTTTAAATGTGCATTTATTTATTTATTTTTATATTATATTATT
>JAODLL010004794.1:0-10914 GCA_026546735.1 Forbesichthys agassizii | reverse complement strand
CTCTTCATCAGCACTACGTCACATAAGAGACTGTCTCTAGTCTCAGCCTCTTCATCAGCACTACGTCACATAAGAGAGTCTGTGCTGAACATTTAATATATAGACCCCTGTAAGCTTGATAGCATTTACCAAAAGTGGTACTGTGGATATTCATTGGCTGTTAGCATGGTCACTCATAAGTCTGTATTCGTAATTCCGGTGCGACACTAGTGCGTTGCTTTATTTACTAATTTCAATTTTCAAACATATTTTAAGCATTAACTGTAGATTTTTATTTTTTTTTACAGATGTACAAGACCTGCAAACATGTTAAGTTTCCCCAACACATTAACCCAAACATGTTAAGTTTCCCCAACACATTCCTCAGTGTAAGTTTAACATCCAACTTGGTCATTGGGTTACGTAGTTTGTCGCCGTGCATACCAATCAATCAAACTACCTCTCCTGTAGTAGGCGGGTACTGATGCAGTTAGCCAGCGCTGTGTCTCAGACTTTACATACCCACCCCCTACAGCCAGGGTTTACAACATACACTCTCTTACACACACACACACACACACACAGCCAGTAAACACTCACCGTGTTTGTTTTGAAAGAAGGACTCTGCTGAGATATGGGACGTGCACCACCACAGCTGACCAGCAGGGGTCTTCTCCTCTGGTGCTGGAGGGGGCAGTAAACGGCTGAGCAGCTCCAGCTCTGACACCCGCAAGTCCGACAGTCCCAGGTCCCTCAGAGTCACGCTGGTCTGCGGAGGAGACATATCATCCCTGCTGTTAACAACACATAACTGTAACCAATTCAGGATAAACCACTGACCTGTAAGCACACAGCAGTAGCCTAACCACAGCCAGTAAATAGTCACGAACAAACGCAAACCAGTAGCATACATCTCTGACCAGAGTATTATGGTCTGGATTGAAGTTCCACTCAAGACTCTTTACAGAAGCGGTGGCTGAACTCTTCAGGGAATGGAGAGCGTTGGTGAGCTGGCCAAGAGGCACCATCATCTGGGAACCAAGACATGTGGCTTACAACCGTATAAATATAAGAACGCGTATGATGGGAGGAAATAAAGTGTGCATGTTTGTTTGTTTACTGTAACCTTGCCAGAAGACCGACACGTTCTCCAACAGAAACCCCCTCTTCTTAACTAAGTCTCGTTGTTTTGTTTTTACATAAGCTACAAACTAGTGGTGAGAATACACTGTTAAGAACACTGCTTAGCGTCTGGCTCACTAAAGTAGCAGGCCCTGGTGACGAGATGGTGCTCTTATCGTTTTATGCATTCGCCATTAATGTCATATAGACAAAGCACCCCACACCAGTATAGAGGGCCACTGAAACCTTGTTTAACATGTCTTTAACATAACCAGCAGTCCAGAAGTCATAATTAACCGTATGATATAGCTAGCCGGAGCTAACTAACTAGCTGCTAGCTCCTCTGGTTACCTGTTGAAGCTGAAACGTTGTCGAGAGTGAAAACATAATGACATGCAGAGAAGAACCCGTTTATTATGGTTACTAGAAGAACAGCCTCTATAGCATGTATAATTCCACTTAGTTTTCACAACGTAACTTCCAGAAGGCACAACTCATGGGCTCTTCCAAAAGGTCAGCTGACTACAAAATGACGTGGACATCACTTGTTAGTGGAATCCAAACGTTCAGTAACAAAAATAAAATATAATAACTTTAAACACATCCAAAACATGAATATTTGACGCTGATCATGTCAAAATTGTGTTAGTAATAAAATAAAAATAAATATATATATATATATATTTATTTCAGTGTTTGTGGCGACGTTAGGACGTGACGTATGACGGGTCGTACGCGTCACATAGTAGGTCCCACATATTACCTTAGTGAAAATAATTCGGTGCCAATTCTAAAATCTTTACGTTTAATAATTTTAAGAATTGAAAATATATTTTATATTCTGTATTATATGTAACATTTTCTGATATACACTGCGGTGAAAATTGTGTGTATCAAAATGACACGTCAAAGGACCCGACAAACACAGGAGCGGAATTCAAATTTCAAAACAAACCAGTTCGGTGTGTACGGTACTGGTGTGCCTACGTCTGCAGTTAGTTATTTACGGGATTGTGAAATACATAAGAGATGGATGCGGATCCGAAACACGAGAAGAATCATACAGGACGCAGTTTAAACGGCATAAAAATAAATGTCCCTAAACCACCTTCCATCGAGGACTTCGTGGTTCTGAAACCGATTAGCCGTGGAGCATTCGGGAAGGTCTATCTGGCTCGGAAGAAAGGCAATTCCCGATTGTATGCGATAAAGGTACGCAGTTTTGCTTTTGACTTGGGTACATTTGGGTTATTTGATATTGTCCAGCATGTTAACTTCGTATTTTATGAGTCAGGTGATGAAGAAAGCAGCCATGATGGATAAGAACATGACAGGCCAGATGAAGGCTGAGAGAGACGCGCTGGCTCTCAGTAAAAGCCCCTTTGTGGTTCATCTGTTTTATTTCCTGCAAACCCCCGCCAAGGTCTACCTGGTAAACTATTCTCTTTTCTCATGGGATCGGTAGAGCAGTGGGTTTCAGAAGTACTTGTTTGTTTTTTAGCTTTGCGACCACCTCGGGCAAACGTTAACTTTACTAGTAGCCTACCGGTAGCTCTCATATCAAAATACGACATTGAGAAATGTTCATATTGATAAATGTACCATACTCAAATGATTACACATTTTAAAAAAGTGATTACAAATAATGTCAAAACCCAAACAAAAACACTTTGACTGTGGTTGTTGATAATACTAAACGTTTATATATATTTCATTTGATAATATTTGATCATTTATTCTGTTCTGCAGGTGATGGAATATCTTATTGGCGGGGATGTGAAATCTCTCCTTCACATCTATGGATATTTTGATGAGTTTATGGCCGTAAAATACATTTCAGAGGTTGCACTGGCTTTAGACTACCTTCATCGCCATGGTATTATCCACAGGTACAAGTCATCTCTCCTGTAAAGTTGTTGATGCTAACAGTTGAGGAGACATTGATGTTATTTATGTTATTTGTGTATTATATGCCAATAGGGACTTGAAACCAGACAACATGCTGGTGTCTAATGAAGGCCACATCAAGTTAACAGACTTTGGTCTGTCTAAGGTGAAGTTGGACAGAGGTGAGACATGAGACTTTTAACACATTCTTCAGTTCACTTTATCACACAGGCTAAATTGTGAGCATTGTATTGTGTAAAAACTGCCAAATCTTAAACCAGCTCTTGTGTCTATCTGTCAGAACTGAGTCTTGTAGATATCCTGACAACGCCTTCCCTGGTGAAGCCAAAGAAAGATTACTTCCGAACCCCAGGCCAAGTCCTGTCCTTAATCAGTTCCCTGGGATTTGTGAGTGAACGCACATCATTGTCTTTTATCCTCCGTGTGACATGCGTTCTTATTAGTGGTCCTTTATATGACCTGCACAGAACACGCCTGTGGTTGAGAACAAGCGTCACAGCAGTGCCTCTGCAGTCTTCAGCCCCGTCTCACACAGCAAGGAGCAGAGGAAGACCTCTCTGTGCTCCCCGCTAGCAGCCCAGCCACCTGCTGACTGCTCTCACAAACAGGGTGAGTTATTTTCTCTCTCTCTCTTTCCCTTTCTCTTTGCCTAGTGCAGCAATGCTGTAAGTGTCTCTCTGGCGCCCCCTGCATCCACAGGGCATGGCAGCGGTGTGTTCAGACGGCAGGCCCTGGTCCGGACCCTCACGCCCACCCTGAGAAGGCGCTACGTGGACACCATGAGCGTCGCCAGCCCCTCAGACACGGAGAGTGGAGTCAGCCCTCTGTGGGAGTGTGAGGAGGTCAGGCTCATGGAGGTAGACCTGCTGGTGATGTCATTGGTGATGTCACTGATGATTTACATGTGCCTGTAGAAGGAGAACGTTCCTGGCGGTCCCGTAGGGAAGCAGCTGACATATGACCTTGCCGCCCAGCCCAGCAGGGGGTGCTCTGGCGCCCTTCCTGAGGAGCAGTCTGTCAAGCCCAGCGGTCATCATCCAGCGACTGACAGTTGTAAGACCGCAGGCCGCCTGTCCATCAAGAGGACCTTCTCCCACCTGGACAGGAGCCCCGAGGCGCTGCAGCAGCAGGCCAAGAAGACCACCCTGGACTACCGCAGGTGTTGCCCGGTGCCACCGGAGGGCGCCAGGCCCTCTGGGCTGACGGGGGCCTTTGCCACCATCTGCATGGACCACGCCCCCACCAGCCCACCCCCTGGTGTGGCCAAGAACCTGTTCAGTGAGCTGGAGGACCTGGGGGAGGACCTGATGGAGGACAGCCTGAAGGAGGACAGCCTGGGTCTGGAGTCAGACATGTCTGCCAGCAGCCCGGGGACGCTCCGACCCGGGGGCCTGGTCTCCCCCTGCCCCACCTTCCTGAAGCCCAGAGCGGTGGTGGCGTTCCGCAGCTACTGCAGCTCCATCGACCGCTCCCAGCTGAGCCTGGCCTCCGTGGAGACCATGGAGCTCTCCTCCCCCGCCCACAGCCTGCCTGCAGTCATCACCCCGTTGCAGAGCAGGCGCTCCTCTAGCTCCTACCAGGTACCCAGGCCCAGCAGCCCCCTGGCATCCTGCAGCTGTTGCTAGGTGACATGGCGTGGCTGCTGCTCACCTGCTTGTTGTGTCTCTGTGCCCTCAGACCCCCCAACCCTCCGCCTCCCAGACACCCTTCAGGACCCCCAAGAGCGTCCGCAGAGGGGGCCTGGCCCTTCAGGGGGTTCCCATTCTGGGGACCCCTGACTACCTGGCCCCTGAGCTCCTCCTAGGGAAACCGCATGGTAAGAGACCCACCTTCATCTGGTTAGTGGTTTGTTGGTGTGTGCACAAGGAGGGTTGGCAGGTATTAAGAATCAAGATTTAAAGGTATAATCAGCTACTGCAAGCTAAATGTAAACTAATATATATCTCCTCATTTCGCTATCTTACTGTTCTGTGTGTGTGTTGAAAATATAATTGGTTAGTTCTCCACAGCCCTGGCTCTGTAAATAGGAACATAAACAAAGTGGTGAACACCGCTCATATCAACAAAACCGTAGCACGACGCTTTGCTTCACAATGCATTTCAACGTGTGATGCTCTGCTGCGGAGGACCGGAGGGATGCTGTTTTGATATTGACTTTCACTGCTGTGTGGACAACACACAGCTCTACATCTCAACCCACTTCCCCCCCACCCATCTCCCTCACAACCTGTCTTCAGGACATTCAGAGCTGGATGACTCTTAATGCCCTTAAAACAAGCAAGACAGAGGTCCTGCTCATTGGCTCCAAATTCACTCTCTCCACAACACAACCCGTCTTCCCATCCCATTGTCAACATTGTCAACAACTGCGAAAAGTCTTTTCGCCACTTTTGATAACTCCCTTTCATCCGAATCACACATCAAGACTTGCCTGACTCGAGCATGCTTCTTCCTTCTTCCGTCCTTCACTTTCTTACTCAAGCACTAAAACCTTCATCCATGCCTCTTCCCATCTGGAGTACTGCAACTTTACCCTCTGGCATCCAAACTCATCAATAGACTCCAACTAGTTCAGAACTCTGCTGCCAGAATCCTCACAAACACAAGGTCCACGGATCACATCACTCCAATTTGGATTCCACTTCATTGGCGTCCTGTAAAATTCTGTATCAACTTCAAGACTCTCCTCCTCACATACAAGGCCCTCCACAATCTGGCTCCCTCCTACCTCTCTGACCTTCTCATTGCATATCCTCTACAGGGCTTCTAGTTCCCCCCCCACGTTCAACCTCTCCACCATGGGGGCTCGTACCTTCTCACTCTGCCCCCAGACTCAGGAACGCCCTTCCCCTGCACATGCAACATGCTAACAGTCACCTCTTTCACTAATCTAAAGGCTCATCTCTTCAGGGTTGCATATAGCATTTGATCTACTGTTCCACTCTCCCCTTTCTCCCCTGCCCTCCCAATAAGCATGGATTATGTTCTATATAGATCTTTATATTTGCCTGTTAAGATTTCCGTGAGTGTTTTGAAAGGCGTTTGAAGTTAGCAAGAATGACTGATTATACCTCCTGTCTTCACTGAACTGAATGTCATCTTGAAGACACGACTGTAAACCTGCTTGTGTCTCTACCTGACCTAGTCACTGCTGGCACCTGCAGTAGCTCAGTGACCTCTGACCTTACATCTGTTGTGACCCCGTTGTGACCCTGCTGTGTTCCTCCTGCAGACGTTATGGTAGACTGGTGGTCTCTGGGCGTCTGCCTCTTTGAGTTTCTCACCGGCGTTCCGCCGTTCAATGACGAGACTCCTCCACTGGTCTTCCAGAACATTCTCAATAGAGGTGTGTGTGTGTGTGTGTGTTTATAGGTTATTATATCTGGGTCCATGGAGGGTAAAGGTTATTATATCTGGGTCCATGGAGGGTAAAGGTCATTATATCTGGGTCCATAAAGGGTAAAGGTCATTATATCTGGGTCATAGAGGTGTTCTTGCTTGGCTTAATGGACCTGTCCTGCCTCTCAGACATTCCCTGGCCAAGAGGAGAAGAGGAGCTGTCCCAACATGCCCGGAGCGCCATCGAGGTTCTGCTGACCACAGAAGTGAGCAGACGGGCAGGGCTCAAGCGTAAGTGCACCCTCGCTGGCCACCGGTGGCATTACACCTCCTAGTCTGTTAAGACAATGAGCAGTGACATGGCTTCTCTTCCTTGTGTCTTGGGTCAGAGCTGAAGACCCATCCTCTGTTTGAGGGCTTGAACTGGGACGATCTCCAAAACCAGCCCATGCCCTTCGTCCCTCAGCCTGAAGACGAGACGGACACCTCGTACTTTGACGCGAGGAACAATATGCAGCACATTGTAATGTCAGGCCTCAGCCTGTAGAGGACAGCAGTGTCTTCCCTTTTAGAGCCTTATCTTTAAACACTAACATATTTTTATGTATACAAGTTACAGACATGCCTGTTTTTAGAAGGTGTAGCCTACAAATAAAGGTTAGCTTTGAATCATTAATATGTAGAACTAAAATGACTATTTACAATATTTAAATTACATTTTTGTAAAAAGATAAAACATTTGCCACAGTGCCATTTTAGATAAGCCTTTATTTTGGCATTTGATGTTAATAATGTGATCACTTATAATAATATATTCCATGTATGTTATCTTTGGCTTGTTTAAATGGAGTGTTGCTGAAGAGTGAGTAGCATTCTCTCATTTCTGTCATGATTATAATCCACACTACACACTGCTTATTAAAGTTACCTTATCTAAGAAATAAATACAATCGTTTGTGTGTGTGAGAGACAGACAGATCCATACAGCCCCTATAGGAGTCATAACCTCCACCACGGGCCTCATGTATCAACTGCGCATCTTTCATACTAAATGATGGCATACTCACAAAACTCGTACGTGTACTGCACAGAACAATTTAGATATGAAACCATGCATACGCCAGGTTCTGCGCATCTTCCCTTCATACATCCCAATAATAGTATTTTAGCGTACATGCACGAGCCTTTTACCCCGCCTTACTTCCTCCCAGAAATGATTATGCTAATGATAATACATGCGTCCATGTCTTCATCCGTTCACCAATATGCAATGGCTTATCCAGCCGCAAAACGTTTAAAAAAAATTAAAAAAAATTCACTGAGACAGATCTATTTGATCACAGGTGGAGGCCAGACATTTTATATTTAGAAGTTTGTCCACCGGTATCAGCAATAAAAGAAAGTCAAAAGAGTGGCAATTGACTCCAACAGTTAATGCGTCGGGTTCCCGAGAACCGTATACCCTACATGTCAGCGACTATAAAGAATTTGTCGGAAATAAAATGTTTGCCAGCTAAGATCACAGGAATGGCTGTATCATTGAAATACATTGTATTTATACTAATAATACTACTACGTCAATGCTATGATAGATATAAAATTGATATAACAGATTTTGGATTAATTAGAACTGGTAAGTATATGTCGGACCACATGGATCCGTGCGTAATTTCCTCCTATGCGGCATGGATGTCTGAGTCTCAGCAACAGCACATAGACAGAGCCAAGCAGCTTTCCATGGCGATCTTCATGAGTACAATGAGTAAGATATTTAATGTGTGGGAAGAAATATGTAAGTTCGCACAATTGCCCCTTTTCCACCAACCACAGTTGGTCCAACAGTATGGGGCGGCCAGTCGGTTAACGCTGTACAGTAGCCTACCATATCGTACTCTTAAATTAGTTAACCTCTCTCTCAGAACGCTCTAGTAAAATACAATAGTGATCCTTTGGGCTCCTTGCTAAAGACATCGTTTTGTAATCTGCAGGAGAGCGGTTCGCGTCCCGGTGGGTACGTAATCTGTCACTGTATATCAAGTTGATTTTTAATTCATGACACACAAGTGTATAAGAGACATTATGATGCTTTCAAAATATATATTTTTTAACATTTAGTTTTTTCTGATGTTTAACATTAACCTCATTTGATCTAACTGTTGTCATCTGATATGTTTTTTTCATTGAAAACCCATGTTGCATTATAGTGGAGCGGACACATATTTGGCAAAGTTTGGTACTTTCAGTTTGAAATCGCCACGTTAGTCAGATTTTACTTTGCGGTGCGGTTTTATGGAAGGCCATTCTAACTCTCACGTCACATTCATTTTGATACATCACACTCCATATTTATACATGAGACCCCAGGTCAATGTAAACGTGTTAACTGACCTGCCCAGCAAGGTTGAAGTATCATAGCAAACTAAGTTGTATTTAATGGAGGTTTGAATTACTTGTGATATCTATGGTACACACACTATGCAAATGAATATTACAGAAATACTTTCATTGGCACAGAACATATCAGTTAAGATCTGTGTGAATGCAAACCATAATAAACAAAAACAAAAAATGTATCCAAATCAATATAAATCATTGCAATTAATAAAATAATCCATTTATCTACTGTACATAATTTACAGGTTTAAGATGTTACAAAATGTAAAACTTTATAATCCATTGCATCGCTATAATTTAACACTGATATTCCGTGTCTTAAAACAGGAGTAAACATGCTCCTTCAGTTTAATCGATGCAAGTCTGCCACAGGTACTCTCATCTCAATGATCGGAGGGATTTTAATCATATTTGGTCCAATGAAACAACAGATTCATGTTTCGATGTGATATTAGATATGTACCTTAAAAAATTCTGTCTTTTTAATCTGGAATATTTCAACTGGATCTCTAAGGAAGATTATACATTTCAGTTCATTCAGTCACAAGCATAAATCTCATCCACAGATGAAGGCTGCCAAGTAAACCTCCATTTTAGTAGTTTCTAAAAGCAATAAATTAAATAATTTAAAATTACAATTAAAAATGTAAAAGCATATATTGTTACATTCACCCTCCTTTCTAAAGTATACATTAGTTATCAAACCTTGTAGCAGCACTGTGAATTAACAGTTGCGTAAATGTAGCAAGCAACATTATGCTTTAATGCAATTTATGTATCAGGCCCATGTTCTCATCCTCTGGGATCAGAACAGCTATGGACGCCACTGTAGACCAGTGGTCCCCAATCCTGGTCCTGTAGGGCAGCTGCCCTGCATGTTTCAGATGTCTCCCTGCTCCAACACAGCTGATTCACATTAACAGCTTGTTATCAGGGCCCGTTCATTTGAATCAGCTGTGATGGAGCAGGGAGACTAAATCTAAAACATGCAGAGCAGTGGCCCTCCAGGACCAGGGTTGGGGACCACTGCTGTAGACATTCATGCCAAAACAGACTCTCCTCTACCAACCAATCATGTGGACACAGTAAACGTATGGTAGAGTTGTCCAGACTGATGCCAAACATCTGCTAGCAGAGGACTTCTCCAGCTCCTCCTCACAGATCTAATGTGTAGCCGTCAGCTAGCCAACCATTCACCTGGTCCTATCAGATCAGTCTCTGCTGCTTCTCCTGCACCAGAGGAAAGCAGAAAAAAGCAGAAACACTCCATCTTAAACCCTGACAATACAGCCAAACAGTAACAACACTGCCATCTACAGGTTACACATGTTGTTGCATGACCTGCCCTTATGAATGCAGGTAGATGAATAATTTACGTGTTCAACCTATAAGGTGCCATCTCTATAACCATAACGTTAGGGTTAGGTGTCTCTATAGAAGGTCAGGTGAAGGTCTGGTGAAGGGGTGTCTATAGAAGGTTAGGTGAAGGTCTGGTGAAGGGGTGTCTATAGAAGGTTAGGTGAAGGTGTCTCTATAGAAGGTTAGGTGAAGGTCTGGTGAAGGGGTGTCTATAGAAGGTTAGGTGAAGGTGTCTCTATAGAAGGTTAGGTGAAGGTCTGGTGAAGCTGTGTCTATAGAAGGTCAGGTGAAGGTGCGTCTATAGAAGGTCAGGTGAAGGTGCGTCTATAGAAGGTCAGGTGAAGGTGTCTCAATTGAAGCACACCTCCTCCTGATGAAGCTGATCAGCCACTGGACCACAAACGGCCAGATTAGGGCGACGGCTGCAGTTCCAGGAGACACCTCTAGAGGCCACCAGGCAGGGTTCTGCAGTGTGGCAGTAAAGATGAATACCATTATAATACACACGTGTAATCCATCACAGTGGAGCTAATATATGCATGAGGGCTTTAGAAAAGATCACCACACACACACACACACACACACACATACACACACATTACCTTACTGGTCCCGCTGGTGGGTTGCCTGGTGGAAGCCAGTGATGTTGCCTGGGGAACACATGGTCATGGACGTATGAGATGATTCTGTGCTAGCACCACATGTACAGGGTGGTAAAGGTAGCTATGCTAGCACCACATGTACAGGGTGGTAAAGGCAGCTATGCTAGCACCACATGTACAGGGTGGTAAAGGCAGCTATGCTAGCACAACA
>JAODLL010004793.1:5766-25689 GCA_026546735.1 Forbesichthys agassizii | reverse complement strand
GTTGTTTTCAACCCAAACGCTGGGTTTAGACTGCTCGCTTTTTATTCTGGGTTGTTTTAGTGATTGCTGGGTAGTTTGGTTTAACCCTGTCTGCTGGGTTGCAGCTGGTTACAGATACAGAAAAGTGCTGGGTTGTTTTCAACCCAAACGCTGGGTTTAGACTGCTCGCTTTTTATTCTGGGTTGTTTTAGTGATTGCTGGGTAGTTTTAGTTTAACCCTGTCTGCTGGGTTGCAGCTGGTTACAGATACAGAAAAGTGTTGGATTGTTTTCAACCCAAACGCTGGGTTAAGACTGCTGGGTTGTTATTCTGGGTTGTTTTCGTGATTGTTGGGTAGTTGTGTTGCAGGTGGGTATAACCTACGGGAAATGCATTGGTACCAAACAGGCCATTAGCACTAGAACTAGACACACAAGAAATAAACGTTTCTGTTTATTAAACGTAAACACGCAACGTAACACGATATTGAACGCAGCCCATTTGTCTTTTCGCGACCAACTGCTCCGGTATTATTAACAGCAATAACACGATTAACTGTTGACAAACAGACATTTGCATTTGCAAATCAATGCGCCATCATCAACCCAGCCACTGGTTTGGCACAACGGTAGCCTATTGGTACGTATCTTCTTTGCTTACTTCAGTTTATTTCTCGCAGAACTGGATGCCTCAAAAAGGTGTGTATACTACTGCTTAACACATATTCTAGTTATTGTTACGTTACAATGCTGTATAAACATAGCGAGACATCTTTGCAATAATGTACCGGTACAGGCCTACTATATGGGCTAAAGTTATACTGTACGCTAGTAAGTACCTGTAACCGTTAAATATGTACAGTGTGTGTGTGTCTGTGTGTGAAACGGCACTCGTCGATTCATTTTTTTATTTAAAAAAAAAAACGTTTTTTACTACCCCGGTACAGAATACTACGGTTCCAGTTGAGAGTCTGAACGAAATTTGTTTTGTTTTATTTTTGATATACTACATTGTTAACTGTTGGTGAGCAAGCTACCGCAAATTAGGTTAATACACTTACCGGTACGGTACTGTATTACATACCAGAAAAAGTCAAATCCATACAAGTTTCAATAATCTGTGTTTCAATTTCAGGTACCATACCTTACGTCCACTCTATTGACCATTTCGCACAAGAAACCCTTTTGGAATGGCAGTTTCCAGAGCTTAGACACTTTTAAAAGGTATAACCATAGAATACACTAACACTCAGTACAGGTGTAAATATTTTTAACCTCACTTCCATACTCTTAACAATATTCTCTCATCTTTTTGTATTTGTATCAGGTTGGAACAAACAGTGGAACATCTCCTGATGCCTCACCAGACCTTATCCCTAGGTCCCAGCTTTTGAAGATAAGCAACATTTTTCTAAATATTTTTTTGTCATGAATAAAGAGGCACTGGAACACAGTTGATACCTGCTTTAAAGCATTGTGTGCTCCAGTATGGGAATTATTTCAGCATGGACTATATGTAATGTATTTCATAAAGCTGTTACATACTAGTGCTTTATACATGTGAAGAACATGTATATATGTATATATGTAAATACATTTTATGTTATGCATGTTTTGTTTAAAGCTAAAATATTTAAATGTTCTAATTGCTTGTTCAGGTGTAAGCATGCTCACATGGAAATATGTGAGGTTTGACAATTGAATTTGTATATTATTTTAAATAAATGTGTGACATGGATTGATTCAAAATAAATATTACATTTTGTTTATGTAACTCTTGTGTTTGTGTAAATCATTGGCTAGATACAATATGTGTGTGTAACACTGCAGGTGACATTGAAACCCAATATGCCACCCATGTCACCCCACCCAGTACATTGGATTGAACACAACCCAAATTGGGTAGTTTCTAACCCAGCTGCTGAGTAAATATAGGACCGAACACATGTTGGGTTGGATCAACTCAGCAAGGCGGGTTGGACATCCAACCCAGCATGTTGGGTTAAATGTTCAGCCCACCTTGCTGGGTTGGACATCCAACCCAGCATGTTGGGTTAAATGTTCAGCCCACCTTTCTGGGTTGATCCAACCCAGCATGTTGGGTTAGACACCCAACCCAACATGCTGGGTTGGAAACTTCAAATTACAAATTATACTTTTTCCAAATGTATTATTTTCCAAAAGACACATGGGACATGCCGATATCAGGGTTTTAAGAGAATATATTCAGATTCAGAATACAGCATGAGTCTCAAGTGAGGTTTTTACTGCATTTTACGGCATTAGGTCTCTTGCCTGTATACAGTAAGATATGTGCAAAAAAAATGATAACCTATATTTTGTTGCAAATAAGGAAAATATCACAAATGGTTCCAGCCATGTGTTTCCATATTACAGTAAATTAATGCAGTTTGAAAAGTGCGGAAATCCCTATTTAAAGAGGGTATCTTAAGGACATATGAATCGGAATGTACAGTTGCATGTAAACGGACATGCTAGTGGAATATTAATACGTAGACATGTAATCAGCTTAGTAGGAATATTGTCAATTTCTAAAAAAGGGCAAAAACAGTAATAGTGTGTGAATGAAAACGTAGCCAATGTTGCCTTGCAACTGCTGTCTAGAACATATTCACAAAGTTTGGTGCAAGTTATCATACATATTGATCATTAAAGACATTGATCATTAAAATAAATACGTAAAACCATTTTGCATTTGGTTTCTGTTTATCTTTGTTTTTGTCTCAGTGTTTTAGTGTGTAACCCTCGTAGCATTGAACAGTGTAGTGCAGAGCTGCCCTTCATACATAGACTTCATACCAGGCTGTCACTAATGACTGAGACCTTACCAGGTACACCTTGTAATTGGCTATACACCTTGACATTTACCTTTTGTTTGTACTCGGCATTTACTGAATGGGTGTATTTTGGCTTGCATTTATTTGTATGGGCCACATTTTTTCCTATTGTGCAAAGCCCTTTATCCCTGGCCAGTCCTGTTTGTGTTGCCTAGGCACAGATAAATGATGGACACACACACACACACACAGAACATATGACCTCATATTAGTAAGCAGGCTTCACACTCACATAATTGTTTTAAATGTGCACACACACATTGTATCCTTTCACATGGGCACAACTGCACACACGGCCGTCTCAACAGCCAGCATTGATGTTACATTAAGGACGGTTCAATCTGAATAAACAATACACCTTTACTGGACAAAGACACAACACAGAGAACACACACACACACACAGGTATTTTAAGATAACACAGTAATGCGTGTAAAATACTGCCTGTGCTCATGAAATACATAAAGCCACTGCACGCAATATATTAAGAGTTAACAATAACAATTAGCTGCTTTCATAAAGGCCAATGTTATCTTATTGGTCTGACTGTCCAACCTGTGCAGAGATAAAGATTTGATTTTAAAAAAAAGTCTATTCATTTGACGAAGAGAAAGCCACACAGTATTTTGGCTGATAGGGTACAGTAGACATGTTTAGTGCCCCTTGTTACTCGTAGAAGGCTATTACTGGGAAATTGAGGTACATAGTAAAATGTACAGATATGATTCTCTGTAATTCCTAGATCGTACACTGTACCCCCTCTTGTGTAACCCCTTGCTTCAAACATGTCATTCTTTAAGCTCCTTACTTTTAGGAGAACATATATTTTGGATCATTGTTCTCTCGAGTGGCCATTAATAGCACTTGCTGTGGCTTTAACTACAACACCCATTAGCAAGCCACACTAAACCCTGAAGCGAACTGTGTGTGGTGTAGCTTTGAGGGGGCTGCTGTAACGCTGTCACCATTCTTAGCACAGGCCCAATCTACCATCGGGCCCTATCATAGCCCCCCCCCTTATGGGCCTCCTATCTTCCCATCTCTGGAGAGGAAGCATCCATCTTTCCTGGTGCTGAGTGCCAGGGAGTATGTGAAGGGGCAGAGAGGAGGGTCTGAGGAGAGGGGGGGGGGGCGATGTGGGGACGTTGCCAGGGAAAGGAACTTCATCTTTATGTAATTACCACAGGGCTGTTTGAGTGGAGACCGTGAGAGTGTTTATAGCAGCCCCGCCCTCCCCCTTTTGCAGAAACACATCATCACACACGCACGCGCAACGCACGCCGCCTTGTGAACGCACCCTTAATGTTCCAATGCGTGCGCTGGGAACACACAGAGATGCGCACGCTCCACTAGCATTCCAATACACTAACAGACATGTGCACGCACGCACAAACGCACGTACACGCGCACACACACACATTGGGCCCAGGGCCGAATGCCATAACAGCCCAATGAAATGTATTCAGATTAGAAAGGTGTCACATTACTCTCCAGCTGGATGATAAATATGAGCTTAGCACCGTCATTAATCTTGTCCCCCCCCCCACCACCCCCTCCCACGGCTATACAAGGCGAGGGAGCGCTCCTGGTGCATGCTGGGTGGAGCTAGCGTCTGGGACAGCAACATGGGTGTCAGCGGTTGCCTTGGCGTCGCATAGGGGGTCTCTCTCGCTCGTTTCCCAACTCCTCGCTCCTCCTCTAGTCCTATCCCCCCGCGACGCTCTCCTTCCTCCTCCCCTCCCTCCGACCCTTCCTCCGCTTCCCCGGAGCCTTGAGCCCTTCCTCCTCGCCATCATGCCCAAGCCTGCCCCCTCATCCTCTAAACGGATCCCCTGCCCCACCCCCCAAGCCTGGGGCTGTTTGACACATTAGCTCTGAATGACACCGAAACTGAGGGTCACTATTGCCTGTCTAATGAGAAGCATATAGCACACACACATGCACGCACTAGCATGCATTAGCACGCACTAGCATGCATTAGCACGCATTGTTAAGATCTGGCTTCAAGACTGGGTTAGTTATGCTCGTGAACGCTTGCTAACTTCAAATCGGAGCGATATTCCTCTGCAGCGCCGCTCCGCACATTGAAACACATTGTGAAGCAAAGCCTAGTACTAGGACTTTGTTGATGTGAGCGGTGTTTGCCACTTCGCTGATGTTCCTATTTACGGTGCCAGGGCGGTGTTGAAGTACCAGATTATTTTATCAGCACGCACAGAGAACGGTATAAACTAGTGAAATGTGAGGAGATATTTGGTGAATTTTACAAAAAGAGTATTAGCTTGCAATAGCTGACTATACCTTTAAGCAGCTGCAGATTTGACCTGAAAAGCACCGTTCTCCATCTCCCTACAGACAGTGTAGAGCAGTGTTTCCCAACATACCTGTTGTAGATGTCTACCTGCTAATGAATCAGACTAATGAATTAGGTTTCTGCAGATATCGATAACAACCCATTCAATTTGAATGAGGCGTGTTGGCACAGGGAGACATCTACAACATGCAGGTCAGGGGTCCCCCATGGACCAGGATTGAGACACGCTGGTTTAGACAGCGCCCGATACCAACCAGCAACCCTGGCGGGTCGCGGGGATCAGAGGTCAACAGCTGAGGAAACGATGTGTAATGAAAAGCTTCGTGTGTGTGATAGGCGATATGCAGTGAGCCTCGGCATGTCAGCGGTTCCCCCGGCTACACACTACAGCACCTCTGGAGTGAGTCTGGTGGTGGGAGAGGTAGCAACAGGACCTTCCCCTGAATGCCTAATGCACAGGAGATACTGGGGCTACTCTTTACTTTAGAATGCTACAAGCAGGGCTCTGTATCCACCACGTCACCACATCTGCATTGACAGTGGCTATACTATAATGTGGATATACATTAAAGCGTAAAGGAAACAAACTATTTATTTTTTTATTTTTTGTCAATTGGTTTACAGTAGGTAAAGTACAGTATAATAAATAAAATAATGAAATATTTGTTTCGTTTATTGTTCTCTCAATTTGTTTAGTGAGTTTATTGTGTTTTAGATCGATTCTGTGAAGACATTAGCAAGACACCTTCTTGTTTGTATTGTATGTTACATTTGTGTTGTTTCTACTAGTATTTATTGTGGGGAGCATCATTTATAACATTATGTTCATTCAAATATTGCTTGTCCTGAGCATCAACTACTGTAATTAATATCATGATAATAATACTTCACACCTTACCTATGAATAGACGTGTGATTTTAATAAAGCTGTTCTCATATTTAACAGAAAGACTCAACACCACAAATGAGGCAAGGGGCTTAAATGTATGCTTTATTAGATTTTGTTTTGTTTTTTCCCCTCCATTCCTGCTTACTAATCACCATTAATCACCAGCCCAGTAATATGATGAGATGCTTGCTTGCCAAGACCTTGGCGGTTACAATGCTGTATACAGGGGCCATTGTGTGTATGTGTGTGTGTGCGTGGGGAAGGGCAGCGTGATCTCTTGCGTTTCATTGTGAGACTTCTGATTAGCTCTTCAGGGAACTGTAAGCAGTTTGGTGCCTTGCTTTATCACTGTTTAGTCGCGAGGCACTTGTTAAACTCAGGTGATGAAATCTTCCTGAACAAAGTACACGGATATCAGCGACACACCGGCACGTGAACGCGCATGCGCGCACGCACACAGACAATGATAAGATAATCACAACTTTCACACAGTTGCCCTACAAGCCAATCGTGATACCGCATTTTTATTGAATGGCTCAGTCTGCCCCAATCGCTCTGCGCTCCATAAAATGCTCGCGAGTGGACCAGGGGCCCACTATAATGGCAGCTCGATGCAGAAATAAACTTGTTTTACTGCCGCAAACAAAGTGTTGTGACCTGGAAAGGTTGTATTTTTCCTTGGGATAATGACTGTGTTTTAAAGTCCAGCCTCAGTGAGAGCTCTAATTACTTGTCTAGGGCCACTGAGCAGCATTGCACTCAAGCACAGTCTGATGAAGTCCATATTGGTGCCATGTCTATTAACCACAACACTAACATCTAGTGAACATTGCTTGCCTACAGTTTCCTAGCCTGGGAACTCCAGTCTGTCATCTTTTCCCGGGGCTATACTTGACTTTCATATTTCTTCTAAATTAATTTGTGCTATTGAAATGAGCTTCTTTTTTTATTTTTTAATCAACAATCATTTCACACAACATGGGAAATAGCCTATATGTCTCGGGTAGGGCGTCTAGGCAAGACGATGCAAAAGTGAGATTGTTTGTACCAAAATAAAATGTCCTTTGCCTTTCAAATGTTATGTGCTTTCATTATCCACACTCTGGAGAACTAGTTAACTTAATAACCGTGACACCCATTTCTCATAAATATGCAAATACAGGGCACACGTCCCTCAGTGTTTTGAGAGAGGGGTCTGGGGGGGAAATGACTTGGCTTGAACGCTAGAAAACGCACGCCCAGTGTTTCTCAGAGCACCCCACGCTGCGTTGCTAGGTTCCCACGGCTCCACATGTGGCTATGCAATGCATTGCCGTCTCCGTAATCACGCTAAATAATAGCATACCGTACCGCTCACATCGATGCCACATCTCCTCCATGCGGTTTGTGTTTCCATAGCGGTTTGTGTTTGAGGAGGGTGGCCCTGCGAAAGGCAGAGACCATCCCTGACGTCCTATTTAAAACTAAATTGGACAAATGTAACAATGAAGGCCTGGTTATAAATCTGAGGGGAATATCGTTTTACACCCCGGCCCTTTGTGTCTCCCCAGACCACTGGCTCACTAGTAAACCGGCACACTGCAGACTGGCAGGCGGCGTGGGTTTGCTCGTCGGTAGGGTAAATTAGAGGGAACAGAGGCGATGTAAGGGGACTTGTGGGGGTATTAAGGAATGGCAGGCGGTTTGGCTCACGCCTTATCCCGCCGAACATTCCAGTGGAGTAAGGCATGTGAAACTTCAGTCACGGGGGTTGGGGGGGGGGGAGAAAAAATAAAAGAGAAAGCCTTCAGCAGCAGCAGCAGCAGCATGACGGACCTGCCGTTATGTGCAGCATAAGGCCAACATGCACAGGAGAGGTCAGCGTTCTTGTCATGCCTTGAGGGTGCTTGCATTCGCCCCGCTCTGCCTAATCGCAACGGGCAGAGGGACCAGACAATGCGTGTTGTGGACAAACAGCTGGCAAATGTGTGCCTGGCCTACTGTTCTGCTTCTGCCTCTCTCTCTCTCTCTCTCTCTCTCTCCCCCCCTCCTCTCTCTCTACCGCTCCCAGGTTGGCCATGCTGACGGCTAATAAAAGAAGCCGGGCCCTCGCCGTGTCGCTCGGCAGGCTGTTGCCAGGGCCCCCCCCCGAGTGGAACAGTACACCGCATAAGAATAGCACGTGGAGTGAGAGATAATAGCGGTGGTAGAGAGAAAGAGGAGAGGGGCGGGGCCAAACATGTGTGAGCAGGCGCGCTGTAGCATGCTAAGCCACAGGGGAGAGAGCGCTGCGTGTCGCGGCTGTGCCTTTTATAGGGCCTAACCGGCTAATCGATAGGGCAGAGAAACACTACATCAGCTGGATCAGTGCGCATGTCCGCTGTTAGTTTCCTCACACTGTTACGGGTGACGGGCATAAAACAGCATCACTGACGCACGCAGGCTATTCCCTTCCGCGTTTAGAGACTGATCATGGAGCAGCCCAGGGGCAGGCCTGAATCATATAAGGTACATGCTGCACATACCAATGAGTTTAATAGCCATGATGAGGCAACAGTAAACAACGTGCCTTTAGCTGTTCCCCAGCAACGCGTAGGGGGAGAAAAACACAGTATGTCGTGGCTTATTTTGAAAATGTACCCCATTCCAGACTCCCAAATTCTTCAGCTTCTACGGCTCCCCTTTGATGAGTCTCGGGGAGGGAAGCTGTTGTGATTGGACGAGGCTGTGCCCTCGTCCACATTCCGGTCTTGGGAGAGACGTCAGTGCGGGAACATTCCCAGCCCCCCCCCCCCACCCTTTTTGTTTTTGTTTTTTTAAGTAAGGCCTCCAGACAGAGGCATGTAGGGGGTGGGGGGGCGGGCGTTGTCGGAGAGACTTAAAATGTGACTGGAATAGTTTGTCATATGACCTGTGACGTTTGCCCCCGCAGCCCCTTAATTGTCCTGGTATGCTGCATTACTCGGCTGCTAGCATGTGTCGTGGTTGTGTTAAAGGTAGAAAAGCATGGAAGCATGGAAGCATACTCCAGATGCTCCTCGCTGGCTGTTGCTCCGTGAGGCTGATACACTTCTGCCTGGCTAATTAGAACATAGACAAGCGTGCACGCACACATGCGCACACACACACACACACGCACGCACGCACGCACGCATGCACGCGCACGACACCTCCTCCCCACAGATTCTCCTGTTGCCGTGCTTGTATGGTGGGAGGAACCTCTGTTAAATACTGGACACACAGGCTGACAGCTAGGAAACAAACACGGGGCCTTATGGGTAATTCCAATAACAACAAGAACAACGTAACAACTCATCTACAGTATGTGCTTGAGTATGTGGTGTGCCAGAAACAGTATTAGCAACATTTGGCCAAACGTATTTGTGCACCAGGCACATTTCGTGAGTCACCTGGTTTATTTGTTTGACGTAATATTTTCTCGAGAGCTCAAACACAGAACACAATCACAGCAGATGCAGGAATGGATTTTAAATACAAAGGAACATTTTTTTCTTTCTCTCCGTTCGTGGAACCACATTGAATGAATTCAAACATCTGACTGGCAATTAGAACACTAATGCAGACTCCACCCTGCTGACTGTTGTCCTCTCAGAAGAGCAAACACATGCAGAGGAGCTGAAATCACAGTCAATGATTGTGTCACTGTGCAAATATCAGCCGTGGCCGGGCAAAATACAAGGTTTGAAATGGTAAATACCCTGGAAAAGACAACAGGCGCACGGAAACACTGCCAGATAAGGACAAAGACGCAGCCTTGTGTTAAGCGCAGGGGAGGATTCAGGGAGAGAGAGAGAGAGAGAGTGAGTGAGGGAGGCACAAGGTCAATGTTCCCTGGGCCTGTAGCGGAGAGATGACGTGGACAGATGTCAGGAGTGATAAGCGCCGGGGCTGACAAGCTCCAGCCTGGCTATCAGTTACCACAGAGCCCAGGGTCAGGTCGGTGCCAAGACAATGCCAACGCCTCCCTGTGACGATCAGTGCCTCCGGAGGTTGTGCAAAATGGCTGCTGCCTTGCCAGCGTATTATCACGAGTCACTGGCTCTGCTTTTTTTTTTTTTGCCCTCCCTTAAAGGAAGCGCCATCTGTGAGTGACAGCAGGGGGCCGCAGCCATTTGTTTTCAACGTAGTAAACAAAGCTGCCATTTCCTGCATTCGGCCGTGCCCCATACTTGCTACTGTATTGTGAATTGCATTGCTGCCTATTTGGTGGCAGAGTATGCGTACGCATTCGGTTTCTCCATCTTATTTATCTGTTGGAGCCCATGAACATCACTCAAGCAGCAGGCCAAAATAAATCATAATTGTCCCATTTTGAAAACAGATGGCAAAATATTTCAATACACAAGAGAGTGCCGGGTAAACATAATTATCATGAGAGTTCAGGGGGTAAGGAAAATAAATCAATATCCGGCAATTTACAATTGTATTATGTAATCATTGACAATCTGTCAAACCAATTTATTTCAGAACCAGAACTGGCCAGCAAAATCATTTGAAGAACTTTCTCTACTTCCAAAACAAATAATGGATAACTCGTAAATCGATACAATGCGCCTTACTGGGCCCACATGCTTGACTTGAGCCTGGCACCAGGCCCGGTCCCGTTTCCTTTGCCAGATAATCTTTCCTTCCCTTTCTTTGTTCAGCTTCACAGCAAACGCAAAAACATGACAAAGTTCATGCACCTCACACGACATGAATGAGTGAGGTCAGAACATGAGCGTCCCGAATAAATAAAATCTGTAATGCTTGTAATGACAACAAAGGTTATTTGGGGCTGTTCATGTGCTCAGAAAAAAAAGAAAATCAATTAAAGTTATTTAGTGAGTGAATGCAGAAGGGGCCAACAAGCGTGGATGATTAACATCCGGCATGCTGGTCCTTGCATTGGCAGTGCCACATCGACCTGGGTCACACCTCAGTGTTCTAAGCAGTGGGGCTAAACTAAAGCCTTTACTGGTGGAACGAGTGCTCGCCCGCCCAGGAGGGGTCAGAGAGGCCAGACCCAATCGTGCCAAAACTATAACAGAAAAAGAAAAGAAAAACCTGCCTCAGCAAAATGCAGGGATTGGGTCATTTGACTGACAAGCACACTACCCCTTTAGTGGCAATGTGACAGTTCATAGCCAAGCTCGCATAGCCAGCCCTTTGAAAAAGTACTAGCAATGCAGTGTATACGTTAGGGTGGGGCAGTGGTATCTGTTGAGAGACCTAGCATCACCATTCAGGACGGGGCTCCCATTTAATCGTGATCGCAATGGCAGGTGTAAAGCAAACAATCGATTATCAATAACCTCATTAAACCCTAACAAAGGCCCAGTCACACTCAACAAAAAACAAGAGCTCAGAGCCATCGGATCATCTCTCCCCGCTATGTTCAGAGCAGGTTTGAATGTCAGTTCAAAAGAACTGCGCAAAAAGGGAGGAGACAAATACATTTAAAAGGCTAGAACGCAATAAAGGTAATTAAATCACTGTATATCTGCGTCACAGTCCTGACAGCAGCAAAGTTTTGACTGCTATCACCTGCGTATGGACACTTGTCATTTCACAGAGCGAGTGAACAATATCACATATCTGGGATCTGGCGCCTGTCCAGTTGAGCATCTGTTCCGCCTGATGTTCCCTGGCAGCTGACCATGCCCCGGCCCCAGCTTATGTTGAACGACTTAAGGAAAGACTCTCATTTTGGTATCGCCTCATGTGGCGTTTCAAATCCATGTCGAAATTACAATAATAACATATATCGCAATATAGCATTCACCATTTATATTAACATAGTTTGTTTCCGTTTATTACATTATATTACATTACCTGAAAGACAATTAGGCCTTAGAGCTCAAAGAGTGTTTCATTAGAAACTGCAGCTGCCGCCACGATCGGCCATTTTGCGTTTGTCTTTTGTGATGCTAGTGTCCCTCCAATGCACCGTGGAATTCTGGGAAATTAAAGTCAGCCGGCACACGTGTGATAAAGTGGCCCATTTGAGCCTCTCCTGCAGCAGCCATGATGGCTCTGCACTTCCGGATGGATGAAGATGGAGATATGGCGGAGGAGCTCGTTGTCTGGTGCATTATCGCTGCCGAGCCATTAATAAGATGGCCTGGTGGCTCGGGTCCCAGGGTTGGCTTGTCCAAACGTTATCATGGCTCGGGACAATCTGGAATGATGCGCCGCTGGGAATATGTTGCACCCGTGGCAGGGGGAGTTTGGTGTTGGGGGAGGGATGGGAAGGAATGCGATGGGCCATTGTGGTTAATCGAAAATAATGGCTGGCAATTTATGGCCGCCGCTCCTGACCAAACGGCGGACGTACTGATGCAGGAGATCGAATTTTAATGTGCACGTTCCATCATTTCATACAGTCTACTGATGTTTAGGGCCGCGGCCAAACTGCACGTGAATCTATAGCCAGGAGGTTATCACCCAGCAGTAATAAAACAAGGAAGCTCTACAAAAATAGCACAAGTGTGTGTGTGTGTGTGTGTGCGTGTGAGAGTGCGAGCACATGTTTGAGGCTTATTCAATATCAAAATGGATTTGCTTTTATGTGATCTCCACCTGTTGCTATTGTAATAAACTGAAAAAAAGAGAAATGTTCCTAAAGGAGGGAGTGTGTGTGTGTGGGAGAGCATTTTTCCACAACTCGATGCAGATGACAGCCACCTGCTGTGCCGCTGAGACCGGTGGAAGGCCTGACATGCGTCAATATTATCCCTCTTTTGACAAGAGTCACTTCAACAACAACCCCCCCCCACCGGCCTTAATGCAGTCAAAGTGGATGCCAAGCTAAAAGACGAGTAGCGCTGTTTGGATGGAGGGAGGAGACAAGAGTAACAAGCTCCTTCTGTGGCAGAAAAGCCAGCAGCACTCAGTTAACAAGGCGTCTAGAAGTGCTTTTTTGCATAGATGTAAAACAGGGAAGGGTGCTTTGGCAGCGGCCATTGGCAAACACTCGTTTAGCCAGCTAGGGTGGCAGCAAGATGACGGACAGACTTGTTGTGTGTTTTGCGTCGCTCTTCTGGCGTCCATCTTCGAGATAAATTGCAAGATAGATGGAGTCAGCACTGTACACAATGTGGTTTAGCTAATCAGGAAAGTGGCCCCCACCGAATGCCATTCCGAAAGGCCTTCAAAGGGTAAATGCTCTACACAAAATCAAAATGCATTAAATATTGGACCTATAATAAAAACACACTCAGACCTAGTTGTTGGGCCCCCGGCTCCAAACACAAAGGCAAATAAAGGTATCAAAAGGCTGAAATCAGCTGCATGCAATTTCTCTTTCACGAATTTTTGCATTTCCCATCCGATGTCAGAACCCTTAATGAAGACTGTGTTGCTGCTACCGAGTTCTTTAAAGCCAATCTAAAGATTTTATTTAAATGCTTCTACAGCACGCCTTGGTTCACTGGGGCTTAATGAGAGGTGCTTGGAAGAACAGGCTTCCATTGAAAAGAGGCATCTGCATCCACACACAGCACTAAATGAGCAAGCTAATTTCCAAAGATAATCACCTCGCTACTGCTGTGCTTTTATGCTGAGACTCTGTAGGTTTTAACCCCCCGATTTAATCAAGTCAGAGATTACCCCCAGTGAAGCCAGTGAAGCTTAAATTGTCACTAAAAAACTAAAAACTAGCCTCATTATGCCTAATAGACAAACAATTGTTTACTTTGTATTATCAAGTAATCATATAAACTTTGCTATGGTGGTTAATGTAATCTGATGCGTACCAAGTGCAGAACAATATTTAACAAAGTAAAGCTTTCATATACTTAAGTAAACTAAATAAATCCTAAATAAAACTGAACATACTTGTTTCCAAAAGACTCACAGTTCATGGTCAGTTAACTGACTCATACCACACTGTGTAAAACGTATAGGATAAGTAATGTCCTTCCGTTTTACTTATATTTAACCAAGGCTTGCATACTATGATGAACTACCGATGTAAAAGGCACATTAAGGTATTTCAATAGGCCTTAGGTTTTATTAGCTTAGTGCGTCATCATCATCATCATCATCATCTCAGTATCAAGAAAGCCTTTGTCGCATTACTGAATCCTTAAAAATATGCCTCAATCCACACTGGCGGAGGAATCTCGGCCGGCTCAACTGAACACTTCATGCTGCCACAGAGACATGAAAGCAACTACAAACGGCTTTCACATATTTCCCAGAGCCAACAAGTCAGATTGTACGGGATGCCCGGGTAATGAAGCCCACCGGGACAAGCCCAGACACAATTAAAGGATAAAGTGAGCTCTCGCTGTCTCCTCCCTTCCCAAGTGTCTATGTCTGTGTGTGTGTGTGTGTGTGTCTGTGTGTGTTGTCAGTGGTGACATACAAGCCGTGGAGTCATGCAGTCATTGCAGATGGCAGATATAAAAAAGGGGGGCAGGAAGGAAGGAACTGCGCACAAGCAACACAGGCCATTTTGTACAGAAGTAATCGTGGCCCCTCAGAACTAAACAAAGGCCACAATCAACGACACAGTGTTCACGTCTCAGTTACTAAATGTTACCCGCACATATCTCACTTATTTTCCCTACTCAGTTATTGTATGTCGACGTTCCATGCCCACGTCTATTTGTACAGGGTATGCCTAAAGCATGTGAGACCATTTATCAGACTGTATATATTTATCATCGTCTTAAAGCTATGTTGGAATAACCCACCACAACAATTTCAACAGTGCAATGGGCACGAGCCAATAGAAGAGGCTAATTCCCTCGTGCAATGTTATGCAGGCTGGCAGCCCAGACGAGCGAGCGCAGCAACAATATGGCTAGCAGCAAGTAGAGGACATCCTTGTCTCCGTTTTATGTTTAGTTGATCACAATGGACAGTCTGGAGCACTTCCAACAGTGTGTGTGTGTGTGTGTGTGTGTGTGTGTGTGTGTGTGTGCGCATGCATGTGTGTCTGTGGTGGGGGAAAGCAAGTCAAATTGATGGAATAAGGAAAAGGAGAACAGACGCTATGGTATTGTCATCTGTTCTCATGGCTCCCTGAATGAACCTTTCAATAGCCCAACACAAACAGTCTAAAGCGGTAATACACACAGACAAACAAACAAGCTTTTGCAACATTTTCCACAGTGTTGCTGGTAGTTTATCATGGAAATGAAGAACAAATATGATTAGGACATTTAATTAGGATAAAAAAATATATATATATAAATGATCCTGGAAATGGATCTTAAAGGAGTCATTTTATGCTCCTTTTCACTTGTTGACACAGTTCTTTGACATCTCAATGCAATGTAGTTGACAAGCTTAGGAGAAAATACCACATACATTATTTGTAATAGCACGGTCATACAACAACTCTTTAGATAACGGTCTGATTTCAGTGACTGTTGCTTTACATTTTACAAGCCAATGCTCACCCCGCCCCGACGTAGCTGTGATGATGTGAGGCTAAGACTGCTTTATTAGCTAGTACTCAAACGCGGTTTGAATATTGTTTTATGGGTTTTGAACCACATATGGTTTATTTCAGCAGTGTTTTCAAAATATTGCATTAAATATCGCATTAGTTCTGCTTCGCCGTCCAGACTACAGTAAAGGATACGGGAGGCAGAATGTAGTTTGTTGTTGTTTGTGTCACCCACATAAACACAGCAACAGTTAGTCACAAAGCCATGTAAAAGAACATGGGTGTTACGTTATGTGCTATAAGCACATTATTTCACGTTTAAATAATACCATAGCACAACATTGCAGCCATCCTTGCCTGCAAAATACTGCCATTTACCCATAAGCATGTATTAATTAATGAATGCAGCCTCTTGCCACTACGGTACAGGGTTATGATAGATAGGTGAAAAAACAAAAACAAAAACACAAAGTGATATTCGTTAAACAAAGACATATTTTATATTTGTTATTATCACAGACATAAAGTTAAATGTTTTGGATAATATGACTGACCACTGACCCAGATAAAAGCATTATTACTTGCGGTACCAAAAACGGCAATCCGTTTCTGGCAGGGGATACAATTTCGGTATGACACCACAAGCGCATCTTTATCAATTAGAAATGTTTAGGTTAAGTAAATCAACACAATATTATTTAAGCAGCCTATTTCTATTCCGTTTACTGTTATTGAACAATAACCTACATTATATTAATCTAATGACGTTATTGATGTGCACGAGGCATCACTCTTGATGATATGCCTGTCCTGCAGACTCAACTTGTGTTTATGCTAAGGTAGCCTAGCAGTTACTGTATCAAAAACTAGATTTACAGATTTGGTCCTTTGCAAATGTTGAACATTAAACTTGTACTTACCGTTTGTGTACTGGTGATCAGCATCAGTTCCTTAGCTTGTAAATGTTGCCGACTACGTAGTGGGCCACATCCTCATAGGGGCGTTACCAAACAAACATAGGTCTGTAGTAACCTATGTAATATACGCATTTTATTCTGATACGCCTGTTTCCAGTGTTCCTTTTATTCCAAATAGAGACCAGGGTCCAGTCCACTTCGAAAGGCCAAGCACTTGCCCGTGTCACATCGACATTGCTAATGCCAAACACAACTAGAAATACTTGGTTTTCATGGAATGGGTCCTTTAAAGGCTTTGTAAATAATCTTGTCTGTTGCTAGATGTCGCACTAGAGACGCAGCATTTTCCACACACACACACACACACTATCATAAATGCATCACATTTACCTCACACCTGTTCTGTTTACTGTCCAGACCTGTCTGTGACTGTGCAGTATGTGTGTGTGGGGGGTATTAATATATCATTATATAATATATTAAATATGTCTCCATATCAAATGTCTTACCAAACGCTTGTTATACTATAACACGAGGCGTGAGATAACGCATCCAACTATACTCGTGTTCACACAGAGATGTGCTTGCACATACCACAACCGTGTACTATACCAATTTTGATCTTGAAGTCTTTCCGGATAAAACTTCATTACTGATCATTTATCCACCAGTGTTGATGAGACACACAGCCGCACACAAATCACGATACTGTACACAAACCTTTTTTAATTAATAAAAAGCTATATATCAATAGGTTATTGCACCCTTACAACCAAACATTTATACACCCAGTTCCTCAGCATAGCAACACAGCTTCTTGCATGGCTGTGGTTTGAGGGTTAAAGAAGTGTGTGGCCCTAGAAGATACATGCACTCAGCACATCAAACTGAAAACAACTGCATCTTTTGGCCACGAGAGCCAGTCTGCATATTGAGGAGTGCACCGTTAAAATACCATTACATTGCATTACTCATTCTCTCTTCTCTGGCCTGGCTCAGACTAAACCTCCATCCAACCCCCTGCTCTCCCACTCACTCCATATACACACAGACACACACAGCTGATATTGACCTATGATATCTACAAGCTGATCTCAGGGTTATTTGTCGCCTTACATCATGTAACCTGAGCACCGTGTTGTGTTGAACTTTCACAGGTAGGTGAGAGGAGACGCCAGCTAAGCCCGGCGCATTACAATTTGTTCTCACGCACGCGCGCACACACACACTGCCTCAAACACACACAAGGAGGCGGGTAGTGTCCGATTACAATGGCAGTGAAACTCTCCTGGAATGTTTCTTTAGCCTTGAGCGGCTGGAGAATGCATGCAAGGACAAGGTGGTGGTACTGTAGGTAAGGGATTACGGTATCTTATTAAGAGTTGTGTGGGTGTGGGTGGGTTATGCTGCCCTACACCTGACATGGCCTTGAACAAACCACATACGTCTTACTGGAGATTCGTTCACCAGGATGGCTCTTTGAAGAAAAGTCTCAAACTGTAATGCAGACTTTACTTAGGCCTGGGAGTGAGTTATACAAAGTTAAGCTTCTGTAGGTACATTGCTTTATAGTAATATGAGAATTCACCACCGTTTATAGGCCAGTTTTTAAATTAAATGTAATTCTATCAACTACTTCATATGTCATACTGTGTTATACGAGAGGGATGATAACAGCACTGTTACCTCATCGTGCTGTGTGCTTTACATATTACTTTAAATATTTCTGTAAACATATTTACGATGTCCGAGCTATTTGTGATAACGTATTTGACCTTATTACATTAAAGTCTGCCAGGCACCTCATACTGTATCTGTCTATATCTGTAACCATCTCATCTCCTTACTTTAAATCAACACTGTACACAGATCCAAAACAGGAGACTCCATACAGGGCCATCGGATACTGATACTCCATAGCCTTATATACCATGGCTGACCCTGTGACAGCATCCATTTCTAATGCAGAAATGGTGCAAGTGAACGAATATGTGATGAGCGCTGAAGAACGCACGGTTTAAAAAGGATGCCCTGGCGTGCCTTGGAAGCCATAGATGCGTAGTACACTATAAATACAACTGTAGAGGGGAGGGGAGGTCATCTGCAGTGTATTTTTCCTGCTGACTAAATATAAACAAGACCCTGTTGGCGGCACAGGGGTTATCTATATCTGGATGATGCAATTTCATGAAAGCCCTCTCGGAGAAGGTTCCTGAAATATACATGAAAAGGAAACACGCGAGAGTCCCTTTGAAGGCTTTGAAGAGGGCAGCGCACACCTACGAATTGAATCATCACCAATGCTAATGGTGATGCTAACTAAAGCGCATCTAAACGAGAAGGAAAATTGCAGCGACGTGTGCGAAGAAAAGAAGAAAACAACCCTTTTGCCTTTTATTTCAGACACGGAGAGGTATAAGCTACAGTAGATAAGCCACTTCCTCCTTCGCTCCCCTGGGCGGCTATTTACCTGCACGGGTTTGCAGAGCCGCTTGTCCACACACGCGATACTAAATAATAGATACGGACCGGGCTGTTCGTCGGGCGCTATAACTTAACAAGCCGTGGCTGCTGGACCACATTAGTTGTGGAAGTGAAAAAGATAGTCGGCTTGCCAGGCCCAGGTATACACAGCTCTGGCCTTCTTCAGCGATGGCCCTCCCTGAAGAGAATATACGGCCTCCATCTCGGCAGAGTGCGTCTGGTAATCCGCCTTAAAGCTGCTAAGCCTCCCACTGGGTGAAAATGAATGGAGACCAATGGCACGGAAGATAGACAATGCACCTTCTACCTTTCTACCCCCCCAACCGACCATTCCATCTCTTTCTATCAGAATTTGTGGTTTGGACAGGGGAAGTGAAGGAAGACATTGGAGAAGGATTCATTGGTGAGGAATGATGGAAGGGAGGAACAGTTGGTTCGGCCCATCTGGTAGGAAACAGAGGTGACCTAAGCCATTATCGTGCGACAATTGCAACCCCAACCGCCCACCCCTCAACAGCCGCTGTATCTCTCTCTCACTCTCTCTGCTCTATCACTCTCTCACTCTCTCCTCTATGCAGCCCTAGCTCGCCCGCCCTCTCTGCCTGTGCATCCCCTTCCAAATGGCAGTCATTATACCGGACATGAAAAATCATTTTAGTTCCGCCTGGCTTCTTCAAAGCGGTCAGATATAATTGCAGATCGAGGAGAGAGGAAAGCACAGGAGAGAGAAGGAATTGGGGGGGGGGGGTTGTCACATGACACAAAATTTAAATTCAAAGCCATCCACATGCAGAAGAAAGGTTTAGCAGGGAACCAATATTTACATGCTCATTATTTACTGGATATTATATCTGCACATGTTTAAAGGTGTAAGCACGGCTATACGGGCGCAACGATTCTGTGAGTGGATTAGATGTATTGGATGCCATCTCAGCTCGTGTCACTTCAAGAATTACAGCTCAAATTGGGGAAACATTTCCAAATTATGAAAAATCCATCCGCTATTAAATGCATTCCTCATTCGTGAAATTGCTATATGCCAATGTCACTGCACTTTTTAATTGGACTTTTTTCCTCTCAGCTGAATCCAGCGGGAGCCTG
>JAODLL010004792.1:0-10916 GCA_026546735.1 Forbesichthys agassizii | reverse complement strand
GGAATGGGACTCCCGATGTTTGTTTATGATTGGAGGGTTGGGATGATGAGTGTAACATGAGTGGTGGTATTACTTTAAAAAAATATATATTGTATTGTTTTAACTCATTTTGTATTGTTTTTAATGACGTTGTAGTGTGAAGCACTTTGTGGTACATGAATTTGTATGAAAAGTGCTATATAAATAAAGATTGAATGATTGATTGATTTTACCTATCAACACACGCAGTATGTCTTCCTGTGTATGTGTTCACACCAGAATATATCTCAGGATATCTTCCTACATACATGTATGTTCATGCCGGCAAATATATCTGGATTTATTCATGTGTACATTCTGACAAATATCTCAGGATGTCTTGGTACATCTATGTTTGTGCTGGCAAATATCTCAGGATGTCTTCCTATATCTATATGTTCACATCAGCAAATAGCTCTGGATTTTATCCTACATATAACTTCACGCTGCCAAACACACAGAGGCGAAATCTTCCACTTACTTTCCATTTCCAACCTGCTCTGTTGACGATGACAAGATGTCAGTCATGTTTTATTCAACTCAAGCCTGTGGCAGTAGAGCAACAGGCCAAGGAGACTGGAGCACTAAGACAGCTTCATTTTGCTAAATACATCACTAGAAAGCAAGGAGGGAAAAAAATAATAAATACTTTTTTGGCATTTCGGGCCAGAAAGGAGTATCGAGGTGAGCTTTTTGTCCTTCAGCTACAATGAGGCACTGGTATTTACACACCTGTGAGTGATGAATTGTGCTGTCACTGTCAATGAAATGAGAAAACTCAAAGCGTGTGCTGAAAAGATAGCATTGTCATGGTGCAGATTGTAACAGGTTCGAGATTCACTGTGGCAGGTGAAATCACAGTGTTGAAGAATCTCGACTGCTTGGGAACGTGGTCTTCACATGGATGTGATGCTTACACAATTCTCTAACTCGTATCCTATTACATTATGTGCGGTGGTGTGTTCTCTTGAGAGTGGGTTCGAACCAGGGAATTGCATGCTATCATAACCAAGTGGATGTCAAATTATCCCTTCACTGCAATTACCTTGCCATGCATTTCCCTGCCTGTCTGTTAAGCAACAGCCCACTGACTGCTGTCAAAAAACCCCGACACCCCCCCCCCCCCAAGCCCCCCTCACCCAGGGTGGGAAGTTTGGGTAGGTGTGCGTGTGTGTGTGTGTGTTATGTAAGCCGTGCCCAAAGTAATGAGCTATGTCAGAAAAAGGCAGAACATGGTTGCGTGTGTGTGTGTGCGTGCGTGCATGCGTGCGTGCGTGCGTGTGAAAGGGGGAGCGGGGGTTGCTAAAGGAACAAAGATGACTAGTGAAGTGAGATTTCCTTAGCGTTGGTGCATATTGTTGGTATTTGTTGCACCAACTCTACATAAGGACAGCTCCACCTTTTAAGGTGAGAGCTACAGTAGTTTTTGTTAAAGCATCACTGAAATATTTTACAGGCACAAATTGGCAAAGATTTCTCATTTCAACTGGAGTGGAAACGTTTATTTTAACATCCCTTTATCACACTTCACAAGGTGCGAGTGCTTTGACAATACGGCTCTACACAGCGATGTAATTATGGCAAACCAACTGCCGTTGATAATGTGCCTTACAGCCACACCTGACTTTAAATGCAACGGAACAGAATGGAGTCTAGACGGCCTTTGTCATGCCACCTGTATATCCATCTTGCCGACAGTCAAGTAGCACCGTCTAACCTCAATACCACCCAGGGGCTGTGCTCTTCCTCCACCATTTTACATCCCTGGTGTACTTCTAACCACTGGCCTGCAGCTGTCCATACATCCAGCGCACCCACAGAGTACCGGACTTCATTCAATAATCACACACTCATTTTGCCTGTTGTATTGTGTGGGTATATATTGTTTTTCTAGGGAGGGATGTGTTGGTGGTTATCGTTTGTGTTTGGCAGTGTGGGTGTTTTGTCTTATTAAAAGGTACAGTCAGCTATTGCAAGCTAATTGTACGCTAATACACTTTGTCAAATTCACCAAATATCTCCTCACATTTTGCTATCTTACCGTTCTCTGCGCGTGCTGAAAATATAATCTGTTGCTTCTACACAGCCCTGGCGCCGTAAATAAAACGTAAAAGTGGCGCTCACAATAACAAAGCCCTAGTGCTACGCTATGCTTCACAGTGCGTTTCGATGCGTTAGACGTTTAGAGGCATTTTTTTGATTAAAGCCTCAAAGTTAGCAAGCGTTTTCTACAATGACTGACCCTGCCATTAAATGTTGCTTCAGTGCTCGTTCTCATGTGCTCTACCCTCACCACATCCCGACACATCGCTCCTTTCTCTGCGAGCACATCTACCGCGTATGCTCACTGAGTCATGGTCACAGCCTGCCTGGGGAGGTGAATGAAGGTGGCGGTGGGTGCCCTTGTCTACTTGCAGTACGCACGGTGACCCTTGTTTGACAGGATGATGGCGATGATGGCACTTTGTTGTCTGTTGACAACGGTGGGGAAACAGCAGCTAAAGATTGACAGTATTCAAAGCGTGAAGACATGCAGAAAATACACATGCCAAGTAAATGTCAGAGATCAAAAATAAAATCTGACAACAAAGGTTTGTGTAAAAAAAATTTTAAAATAATAAACAGTGCCTGTGCAAGAGAATATACACTCCATAATACCGCCACACATCATTTCCTCTTGGGAGCTGTCTATCTTGTTTCCTGCTGAGCAGCAAACCACATGATAATGTCATGCCTGCTCTCCCATACAAACCAAGAACCACTGGAGAAATGAGAGTGAACCTAAACACCTAAACACAATGGCTGCATCGCATTTGAAAGGCAAAGGGCAGAGAGAGAGAGAGAGAGAGAGAGAGAGAGAGAGAGAGAGAGAGAGAGAGAGAGAGAGAGCACTGCTAGCTCCTGACTGGTTACATTGGTTCACAGTTGGCTCTTATTCATGTAACTGCATGTTCAATTTAATTCCTAATGCAAAACATTTATATTTGATCACACACACAACATTTTAATGTGACATTGTGGAAGTCAAATTAGGCGTTCACGGTTTACAGTTTACAGCAGCTGTTTTTACAACAGAACCCTGTAAAACAGCCCTGCAGTGACGGCTTCTGGGAGGGCAATAAACGCAAGGTATCTAAGTTAATAATAGAGAGAGCTTGTCGATCAAAACAAAATAACCTCTTGCTTCCGTCAGAAGCTCTGCCCACCACACACTGAAAACACACAGCAAAGGCCAGGATATTGTTGCGTGGTGCGGTCTGCACCACTTTGTTAGAACAGACATCCAGCAGACCAATGAGATATAGCCTAGTGTGAATTTGACAGTGAAATCGCTTACTGGAGCTTTAAATCAAGCAGCTATTGTCACATTGCATGCTACTATTTGTTTTAGTTTTTATTAGACACCTCACTAGTGCCATACCAGTAGCCCACAGCCTAGATGGCAACATTTAGGCTCAACAAGCAGAGATGTCTGCTTTACAATTTAATTAATCAAACAAATGTCTTAAATAATGAGGGCTACAAAACACACTTTGGATTGATAATGCAAATACATTAATTCATACTAGTCTGATTCAGTTGTCATGCTATGTTATGTGCAGCAAAATGCTCTAGCCCAATCTCGTTTACAGTATGCTACCGGTAGTCTACTGCCAACTTGGTTCAAATAAATGGAAAACATTGACTCTTGGCATCAATGTTTTGCGTTTAGATGGTTATGGAAAAGCAAAATTGCATACACACAAGACTATCCTACCAATTAATATTATTATTATGATATTACTTTGCAAGTCATGCAGACAGAATGGATGAGACACGATCCATAATGTGCGGCGACGAACCATTCTAGGCCACGTTGCGTAGACAACACACGTCACTGACAGATACAGTATCTATGAACGTTGTGTATGACGTAAACGCATGAATGCAAGCACTCCCGAAAGCCATAGAAAATGCATTGCAGAGCCTGCATTTCAAGATTTTAAAGTGAACGCCTACGAGAGCAATCGGGATGATTCTTAGCCGTATTAAAATTGCCCTAAGAGTGTGTGGAGGCTATAGGTACTCCACGAAACATTGGACACTGATTGGATTAAGATATTTAGAGGCAGGACTGCATTACACTGGTACAGTTTGAAATTCCCTCCTCTCTCTTTCTCCCATTGGTGGTGCGATGCCCTAAGGAATAAACAGCCCCTCCTGTAAAAATATCCAAAAAGCATTTGGATGTTAGAAGAAAGTTAAAAATGGTCTCAAACTGTACAAGGTTTGTTTGTTCCGCACATATTATACATAATTATTATACATGTACACATGTTATGTATAAAACACTTTGAAAAGTGCTATATAAATAATAAAGTGTATTATTATTATTATTATTATGTGGCTAGTAGGCTACTAAGTGGTCTTTCTTATCTTCCCCTGCTGTGTCAACCCCCTGGGAGCCATTCACCCCATCCACATGTGTGTGTCGTGTAAACATGACTGTTTCCTGTGGTGACAGGAAGTGCAGGCATGGCTGGGCCCGCTCTTCTCTCTTCCCTTTGTCTCTCCTTCTGCTCGTTTAACACAATCCTTCAGGAGCCTGAACGTGAACATGCTCTCAGATTGTTGTCCAAACGACGCCTACATCTCAGCCGCGTAACGAAGTGTAATTGGATCATGGCAGGAGTCCTTTCTTTTTTTGATCCCTACAAATCTCTGTAAAATAACGTCTTAATCTTGTTCCGTCTCTGTTCAGTCCTATGGCAATTAGCCCCGGCTCAAATGCAACCTCTCTAGGAGAGATGTAATAAACACGCTTCTGCTGTGATGCAACTCGTCTGTAACATGGAGGGGCATCTAATGTTAAAATAACTCGTACGACCACATTCCCAAAATATATACTGTAAACTATCATGCATTTAGCACCAACATGTTATACATCACTACACGCTGGGCATTTTTCTCGTTATCATTATACACTGAATTATTCTGTGACGTATTAAAGACTATAAAACGTGCTTACTATACTGCATGGCACGAACGTTATTCATGATATGTAAGCCTGTGTCCATTCTGAATAAGGCGGCCACAGTCCAGAATACATAAATGCAGGCTGCATTGTGGAAAGTGTAATTCAATGACAGGACTGGCAGACATAACAACAGCTTGAAAATACCAGTCGACGAATTCCATTCCTGAGCGAAATTATACACTGAAGACTGGTGTTGAGGCTTTGCGAGCAGTTTACTTCTGCCAGAGTAAACTGACAAGAAGAAATTAAAAATGGCTGCAATGGCGGTGAGTTAACACCAAATCATAACAAAGACTTTTAGCCATCTGTTATCTTACTTGATATTAAACACAAACAGATTTTATTTTTACACAGGGTTCCCCTGAAATTGTCATCCATGTCGCCAACATCCAAAAAAACAAACAAAAAAAAAAAACAATTTGAGAGCTACTGTGCCAAAATTGGATAAAGGTCTAACAAGTTATGATTATCTGAGCTAGTTTTCAAAGAAAGTATTAAAAACAACATTGATAAGGATGGTTTTATCTGGAAATATACTTAGAGTGCTGACTCCGTTCTTTAGATGAGACACACAGCTGTGTAAGAATAAGTAATTTTACCTGAACATAAAAGTGTGTAAAATATCTTCTGAGACTCTACACCTGCAGGTGGAACTAAATAATCTAAAAAATAAAGTATTTTGCCTGAAATACATAATTTACACAAACATTAGGCATTGGGCAAGGCACCTGTGTTGCTTGGCCTAAAGAGGACAAGTCTATAGAGGGAAATGTTCTGTGAGGCCATGCAATCTACACAGAGGTAATGAACCCAAAAATGGATCCAATTCCCCCTAATGGTTCAGACTGACCCTGTGCGTTTACTTGTTTAACGCCATATTCCACACGGTAGTAGGGGATTTAATTTTCAGCTTGGCTCCCGACTGAGTCATTAGGGATGATAGTGACTCTCAGAGGAGGCCGTTTAAAGCTATAAGGCCCACAGACTACAGAGGTGCAGTGCGGCGATGCTGACAATAGTTAAACATCTGCCCGGTGCTGGGAGGGCGGTGCTGGGAGGGCGGTGCTGGGAGGGAGGCGCCGGGCGGGAGGCGCCGGGCGGGCGGCGCCGGGCGGGCGGCGCCGGGCGGGCGGCGCCGGGCGGGTGGCGATAGGCTCAGCATCGGATGCATATGGCCTGACGGGGGTCACACTGGCAGTACAAAGTGGCCATGTGGCTCTCAGTCACGACAATATAGCGAAGTCAGAGCTCGTTAAACAGTGGTTGGTCATCACTATGACAACAGTGAACACAGGAAAACAAACGTTTTCGGAGGAAATGAGTCGGCAGTAATTTTTGACCCCAGTGTATGGTTTTATGCGACACATATCAGAGGACTTCAAATCATATTTAATGTGGTGTAATTATAATGAAGTTCTATTTGATTCTCTTGAAGTGTAAATACACACCGTTCTTTGGGATCAGTGGAGTAATGACATTATTGATTTGTTGCTGCCTAAGGGAACGATACATGAATTATCGATCAGGCTTCCTGCATCCCTTGCGATTATGTGTGGAGGTAATGCATTGAGGCCTGCCATAGTGAAACAATACCTTTCAGATTATAACCCAAAGGATTATATGTTATTGACCCACCCCCTACCCTTTTCTATTTTCTCGTAATAGTTGTCATAGCTGTATCACTGATACAGAACATTTTACAGAGCAGCAATTTACTGGGAGTAAAGAGGCGAGGGAGAAATAACCCGCAGCGATCGCAATGAAAAATAAATCACCGTTGCACCACCCCAGCCCCGGGCCACGACCATGCCTCGCTTAAAATGTGCAAAGATGAATCGTTTGCTATTGCTCACAGTCCCACCTTGGGGGACTATTTGCTGAAAGAATCTCTCCCTGCTTTCCCAGGTTATCTCCCGGAGCATCAACAGAGCGCCTTCCTTCTAATTTATTCACATTTTAGACACCATCCACATCCAGAACATCTCCGTGAGGGAGAAAGGTTGGTTGGATGAAGGGCCTCTGTGCCTGGCTACCTGCCTGTGTGCCTGCCTCCCTAGAAACACATTAGAGAGTTTAAATCTCTGCGCACAAGATCACTCAAGAGCTCCCTAATGCCACCAGTGACGCAACAAACCGATTCCTCACTCTACCCATGATGCAGCAGTGTGTTGACGCACTGGTGAGACACACAGAAACACACACAGAGAGGGAGGTGTGGGGGGGGAGAGAGAGAGAGAGAGAGAGAGAGAGAGAGAGAGAGAGAGAGAGAGAGAGAGAGAGAATGAAAACGCTACCACTCACAGTAAATAAATCCCCTTTATTATTTGTGAGGAGAGAGTCGTTTCGCTTGTCGTTAATAGTAGTTAACACAACTTGTGTTTCCGATGTCACTCGTTCAAGTTAGAATGTAGAATGTTTCAAAAGAAATCTTGTGAGATGACCATTACACATTATCAGCAAAGTTTAAGCACAGTTATAAAATACCTTTATTGTGGCAGCTGGCTACAAAGTAAGAATAAGGTGTTTTTGACACTTTTTTTTAGCAGTGTGCAATGTACAATGAAAATGTGTGGAGTGGAAACTACTCTTTTTAAATCATACATTTTCCAGCCAGTATAATCTAGATAGATGCAGAAGATTTACTAGACAGACCGAGAAAGAGTTAACTTCAGATATAAGTCGATTTGACCTAATGTTTTGAAACACCATCACCCTTGAGTGTTTTCCATTTGCTACAGTATATGGGTTCAGTCATTGTCTAAACAATGTTCCCATCTTTAGAAAATAACCAGCAAAACAATTGTCTAGGTTTTAGAAATACTAGTTCTGTTGAGAGCTGATGTTACGCTGCAGAGGCAAATACAGCAGCCATCCACTTTTTTGCCACAGGTTTTGCCTCTCCATGAATTATATCAGTAAAACAGACACTATAGGAGTTTTTATTATTGGAGGACAGTCGAAAGGGGCGGTGCTTGGGATTGGTCAATTGAGCTAACACCATACTACTCCCTGATACAAGCACCATGTAGTTCATTTCCGTTCAGAAATGTAATTTAAACAACGGAGCATGGGGATATTAAAGCTATTTTCAGTCTAATGTCTGTAGTCTTATGTCCGTCACCTTTCACCTGGTGGCTCTACACCGGAAATGACTAAATGTAATATATAAAGCCCCTAAAGACGTTGTTATTTAGGACCATATCTTTCCCACCTCTTAAGGCTGCTCTATAAACGTAGAAGGGGGAATGGGAGCACAACAGCTGTCCTATCAAGTGACAGGTGCCCTTGTTGTGCCGTTAGCGGTTGCTGTGAACACGCTTATAAAACATGAAAGAACCTGACATGTGTCAAGACTTCTGACGGGCTGTTTTGCACTTCACTGTATGACAGGATATTGTTTCTCCTGGATGCTGTGGCACATGAAATCAATACAGGAAGTTAGCGTCACATTTCATCCGTACTGTGAACTAGTGTTGAAATTACTGGTATGTTAAAATCTTACAGCCTTTTCTGGTTCAGTTAGCATAAACATCCCCTTTAACCACTCAGGGTCTCGCTTGCATGTTGAGCAAACTATTCATGTATGTCAGCCACTCTGGAAATTATATATCCGGCAGCATTCAATGTAAACAAAACAGGCATAAGATAAATCAAATCAATTTTTGTTCCTGGGTCCTTGAAGATGTCTGTGATGCCTCAGCAGAGGTTGGTAAACTGGATTAATCCTGTCATAATGCTGTCAATTCCCTCTTTAAATAATTCTCTGGTAGTTTTTGTCCTCCATCTGCCACATATTGCTGTGTAAACTCTCCCTGACCTTTTAGCAATCCCCTGTGCATGTGTTCATGAAATGTATTATTCATACCGCCCCCACATCAAAGTTATTGTTTCCATTAGACTGGAAAATCATGCTGCATGCCATAGAACACAAATATGTTCATGTATCGCCTTAGAACCTGCAGTAGCAAAAATAAATGAATGTTACTTGAAAATCCCGGATAATGTAGACATATTCTGATACCACAAGTTAATGAAATATGTATGTGATTAAACACTAGGCATGTCTTACAATTACTCAAATAAATTAGAAGACACTGCTTTCCTTAGAAATTGCCCCACAGAATGACATCTTTATCCTATTTTACTGAATTATAAAATCTCTCTCTCTCTGCCACTGCTCATGCTGTGCTCATGCAACATGTGTACTTGGGTAAGAACCCCCGAAAACGTCTAATATTGATGTAAAACCATCTTATATTTGCTACAAATGTGAATATGGTCAAACTGTTACAGATGTTATTTGCTACCTACATGTCTCAATATCATAAGGTGTTTTATGAACACAAGCCCATTTTATCTTCTCTTGTTAGCCCATTTTACTACTCTATGGTTCATAAAAGCATTAACGGTAAATTGTCGCAGTAATTAGGAAGGAGAGACAGAAAGATGCAATGGACATTGCCCAGAGGTGCTCTATTATAATAGTTGTCTCAACATGTGGCCTAAGGAGATGCTATTAGCTCCAGACTAAAGCAGTCCACAAATTCTTTTTTGCATAAAAGCTTTTTTTAGTCCTAAGCTGGAAGGAAGACACACTATTAAGGAGGATAATTAATATGTGATGAGTCTACTAATGATGAGCATAACCCATGCCTATTAAACCGACAAGACTTAATTAGCTTTCAGTCTTCACAAGCCATGACTGCAAGATATGGAGATAACCCTGGTTTAAAGGTGGGTATGCTGGTACACATGTTAAGAGAAGAAAAGCTACCTTGGCACACACACAGAAGTTAATCATCTTAGATGGTGAACAATGGAATGAGCCATTTATCAGGCTTTATTCCGTTTTTACGGACTGCGAGGCTAGAATACAGTTTGAGAACCCCTGGTGGTCGAGAAGATGTACTGTATGATGTTCATGTTATCTTTGTTGGTTTTTTTGCTTCCGTTTACGAGCTTTCACGACTTCCGCGGCTGTCTGGCTCCCTAAAGGAGGTGGGCAGGTAAATAATGCAGATACTGTAGCCAGTACGGGTGAACCACCCGACAAAGAGGTGGGGGATTGCATAACTCTCACAGAGACTCATTTTCACTCTGCAAAAAACAGCCAGTGTGTAAGCTCCCCAGAATATGTAAAATGCAATTGTTGGACAGTTTCAATGCTTCAATTTAAATTATTTACACTTGTTAAAAGAAAATGTCTTGTTTGAACTGTGGCCTACCATGCCTTTAAAAGAAAAAGGCCATAATATGTAAATATATACAAAAAGGCAATGCCAATTAGGGTTGTGTATTGGCAAGAATCTGGTGATACGATATGTATCCCGATACAGGGGCCACGATTAGATACACTGCGATACTGTAAGCATGGCGATATTTATGTCGTTAGTCGTAGCAATGCTAATGTGTGGCGCTGCTGCGACAATAACAAAACCACTTATGTAAACTTGCTCAGAGATTACAGATGGAATTTAGCATTAAGATAAATCTGGTAGCAAGCATATTTCCTCTCTTTTGAGGTTAATTTATTTTGTACAAGGTCTATTTTACAAATAAAATTAGGTTAAAAAAAAATCTATACATTATTGCGCAACGTTATATGGTCGCATTCGGGTGCTATTTTATTACACCCCTAATGCCAATATTAAAGCTTTAACACCAGGAGCGATAAACCCAAGGGACCTTATTGTATGTTTTGTTACATACTAGGGCTGGCCCCAAATATTCGATTATTCGGGTATTCGTTTGTTTGGTATGTATGCGATTTCAATATTGGGATTCGAGTATTCGTTTTTTCACATTATGCATGTTTTCCCATTAATCCCTACTGTCTCCATATAAACCCACATGTTGTAATGTAATTGCCTGCCTTACACTG
>JAODLL010004791.1:0-10916 GCA_026546735.1 Forbesichthys agassizii | reverse complement strand
CTTCTCCTAATGGAGATTGGCCAATTATCCCCATGACGGTGCAACTTATAGGCGGGGCTAAGCAAAATTGCTCTGAGATGCCCTGCCGGCGACAACATCCTCAACCCATTTTCCCCACTGGCTACATTAGTTTTTAGACTACCAAAAAGTCTTAGCATACACAAGGTAGTCATAATAACATCTCAAGAAGCACCTTTTTGGATGTCTTTAGACGTACTCACATGATGGCTAGCCCACAAATAGTAGCAATATCTACTGTGTGCTAAGCTTATGGCTAGCCCACAAATAGTAGAGTCTGACATTTTGTCAGTATTCCTTTGGGTCACGGGATTCCCACAGGATAACTGTGAAATGGGAATCAATATTTCTATCAATCCTGTGAACGATGGATAGGAAATAATCCCTAGCAAACAATCCCTGTTGTCTCAGTGAGCCAAGCTAGACAAGAAACTGAAGCATTTCAGTGCTTGCATACTGAGCTCGACATCGAAATGAGCCCGGAAGAAAGAAAACGATATTGTCAAATAGCATAATAAATTGGTTTTGCATGATGATGTCCTTGTTATTTACGATTATGGGCAAATAAACAAAAAGTGTTTCCCTGTTTGCAACATTGTCTTTTGCCAGTCACATAACTGATGATCTGCACTATGGTTGTTAGATGGTAACAGCCCACGACTAGTGTTGATAATGTCAAATAAATACAGAATAAAAACTACACTGTTCAAAGTAGGTAATGGTATAATGGTGCCCTAACACAATGAACCCAATTAATGTTAAAAACAATATCAAACCTACTGTACCTAGAGTATATTTTAAAACCTGGTTAAAGGATGAGTATGTCATTTGCTTCAGAAGCACATTTAGTCATATTTCTTGAAAATTTTTTTTACACCCTGATAGCAATGACTAAATTAAATGCTTTGACAATACGATTAGAAATATCTGTCGTCTGTGAGAGTCGCAGGAATGCGCACAGTCATAAAGTTCGGACCGAACTCAGCGATTAGCTGGCCTAACTTTCTGTCTGCGTGAGCTACATTCTTGCACGTACTCTGCTTAATTGTGCACTATCGTGACCGCGGATTCTACCGAAGGCATGCAGATGGTTGGATGATTGAGGCAAGGGGCGGTGCTTTTTTTTCGATTGTATCTTTCAAAATCTAGCTAAATTACTGGTTTTTCCAAAATGACATACTCATCCTTTAAGTTTAATTCATAAGCCATAATAAATCCACAAAATATTTGTGTGCGCGGCTGTCCCTGTGCTGTCCCAACTCCATGGTAACAAAACAATGCACGTACTTTGCTTGTTCCCTGTGATGATGCTAAAATAGTTTTCCTGGGCTTTAGGAAACTTTTTTTTTTTAATCGACGCCCCCACATAAAGCATAAAACTTCATAATATAATGAATTGTTTTAGATCGTATGCGGTGTTCAAGCTAAGTTAATATTTGTTTATGAGGTGCTTGCTTTTGAATAGGTGTAAATGGACTACTGCAATGCGCTCCTCTTTGGGATTCCAGAAAGAAGTCTCTACAAGTTGCAGCATATACAAAACAGTGCTGCCAGGATCCTGACGAAGGTGCGCAAAAACGACCACATTACCCCCATCCTCAAAATCACTGCCCTGTCTCACTCAGAATTGAGTACAAGGTCTCCCTTCTCACCTACCAGTACATCCACGTTGACGCCCCTCCCTACCTCAAGGAACTCCTTATCCCTCAAACCTCCGCACGCTCCCTCCGTTCTGCCTTCACATACACCCTTACAGTTCCAATGACCAAGCTTTGCACTATGAGTGATCAAGCTTTTTGCTCAGCTGCTCCCAGACTGTGGAACGCTCTGCTCTGCCTGACCACCTTAGGCCACAACAGACGCTGGATGTTTTTAAAAGTGGCCTCAAAACCCACCTTTTTAAGAAAGCTTTTGGTTAATAACTTTTTATTGTTTGTAGCACTTTGGGATTTCTTCTTAATGTAAAGTGTGTTACAAATAAAATGTATTATTATTATTATTATTATTATTAATGGGAATGTAAGCTTTCTGCCCACAGATGTAGTACCGGCGTTGGCCACCATACCCATAAGAGAAGCAAGCCTGAATATAGTATAGCTACTGAGACGGTGTAAGTATTTCGTATACTTTTTTGAAATCTATAGAGTTCTCAGGTTGTTTGGTAATTAGGCCTACTTTGTTCATATTTTGTGATTAGAACTAGCAACATAATTAATCTGTTTACTAAACTAAATTCATTGTAAAATGAATGTGCCCACCAGTGATTTAATTCAATAGCAACAATGTCAGCCATGTAGTGTCTGTCCTGTCCCTGTTTCTGAAAGGATCAGCCGCCACTGATATATATCCTGATACCTGCCTGACACTGATATGTCCTTCCATTCGGATCGCGGGTGCAGCAGCTCCAGCAGGGGACCCAAAACCTCCCTTTCCCGAGCCACATTAGAAAGCTCTGAATGGGGGATCCCGAGGCGTTCCCAGGCAAGTGTGGAGATATAATCTCTCCACCTAGTCCTGGGTCGTCCCCGAGGCCTCCTCCCAGCTGGATGTGCCTGGATCACCTCCCAAGGGAGGCGCCCAGGGAACATCCTTACCAGATGCCCGTACCACCTCAACTGGCTCCTTTCTACGCGAAGGAGTAGCGGCTCTACTCCGAGTTCCTCACGGATAGCTGAGCTTCTCAGCCTATCTCTAAGGGAGAAGCCAGCCACCCTCCTAAGAAAACCCATTTCGGCTGCTTGTACCCGTGATCTTGTTATTTCGGTCATGACCCACCCTTCATGACCATGTCCCACATATATATACGCTAACCCTATAATGTCAGTTAACAAGCATCGGTATTTGGTCAGAATTAATTTTGTAAATGAGCATCCCTAGATAGTGTACTAGTAAGTGTAAGTGTGTGCCACGGACATATAATTTAGCTTTGCAGGATTGTGGATCTTTTGACAGGGCAACAGTTGCACCCCACGGCTGGGGTCTAACCAGCAGTCTGGTCTGGGGTACTCCCACTCTCCATCATACCAGTGCTCACTCTGCCTCTGAGAGACAGCCACCTCTTGACAGGGAGGAGGTGTTTGAGAGTTTGGAGATTGGTACCACGCTGGCTAATTGCAGTCGAGAAAAGCTGGTAAACGTTGAGCTGTAGCCCCTCCAGTCAGGATCTGGCATCAACAAAAGACAAAAAAAGACAGGGAGAGATGGGGTGAGGAACAACATTTAAAAAAATTATAACACTTTACTCAGGGGGTTGTAGGCCGGAGTGGCACTTGTAGCTCACGTCGACTCAGACAAATAGAAGTTTTGCGTTTGGCATTTCACGTTAAGCACCAACCAAAAAAGCCTGAACAAAGAAAGTGATTTAATTGAGTGCACAGGCAATTTGCACTCTTGAGACAAAGCCAGGAGGCAATAGTGTTTCACCAAATGTCAACCTTTTTGGTGCGTGTGTGTGTGTGTTGACTACAGCGCAGGGCTGCTGAGGCAGAATGGTGATGATTCTTTGAAGCTTGCACTATTCTCTCCCTTTCTCCACTACACACATGCACACAATCCAAATGACTTCATTGCCCTCTACTCTCCTTCTAAAAGCGAGACACACACACACACACACACGTGTGTAGAAACAGGCCTGGCCTTCAAAGGCAATGGAACTGGGTCATATCAGATGACGACAGACATGAAAGGACCATTCTGGACCTTAAACATAACAACGAATAAACGCACATACTATCCAGATTTGTTTGTAAGAACTAGCGCGCAAACACACACACACACACACACACCTTGCCATGGCTGAGCGATCAATATCTGCATCTGATGATAGATGCAGGTAATCCACCACACCGGGGAGGGAGGCTTGCTTCCTGCTGGTAGTGGGAGATACAAATATAAATGTCACATAGCCCAGGGAAACTTGTTCATTTGAGTGATGTTGTTACATGAGCATGGATTTGCAGATGCATGGCAGCTAAAGAAGACACTAATGCACATGCCCTGTGCTGGTCCCACAACGTTATATTCTATCGCACGGATTTCTGACGACTTCGCGAGAAGCATTATTTGTTGTATGCAGTGGATGAGCAGGCTTAATTGAAACCAATAGTCTGCATTTTTTGTAAAAACATCCATTTAATACATCTATGTATTAAACTCTCTTTTTGGCGGTGCCTGTCAGCCCCAGTGATCAACTTTGCAGTGGCGAATCCAGACTTTTTGGACTGCGGTGGCCCAAGTGGGGCACAGCGATATGCAGGGATTAAGGATGAGCACACACACTTACACACATTTTTGAATAGCATGCATTTACTATTCGTTTCCACTACCCTTATATATTTTTATTCCTAACATTACAGCTTAAATATTAATATAGACCTACTAATCACAACAAAGTAGTATTATATATACTTTAATTACTAGTGTCTTTTTCAAACCCTTTTTATACAAATAGGCATCGTTTTACCAAAAAATATGAACTGAACAATTAAACTTTGCACGCTTTGTGCAAAGTTAGGGTAGGCTAATAGAACCAACCTGTCCAATCATCTGGTTTGAGAGGTTGCAATGTTTTCACTTTAGCTGATTGCTGACCCCTAAGGTGAATTATTGTTCCAATAAAGAGGATCACATTATAAAATGAGCTGATGGCTTATCAGAGGTTTACTGCAGTGGTTGAAGTCACTAGATGAAGCAATACAAACAGTACAATACAGTTGTAGCAGAGTTGATTGGTTAGAGACTGTGTGGTAGTTTCAAAATGAATACGCCGAGGAGGCATCGACTGCGAACACATCCTAATGGAGCGTGTCCAGACTATTTACAAAGTGCATTTTGGGTCTGGTTACACCAGGCAAGGAGGGGACACCCATGGTAATACAGCGCAATGTAATGTTAATTCAAACTGGACACATTGGTAGCTATCAAACTGTAATACACTTTGAGAAACTGTAATAACCTGTATGGGATCTTGTCAAAACACTGGAAGCTTGAGCTGTACAGTATGGGTAGGACTATTGTAATACCAACATTTATCTTTATTAAATCAACAAAAAAAGTCTGCTGGTGGCTGGAAGCTGCACTGGAAGAAATATAACCACCCGTTTCCATGGCCGGGCTGTGTTTAACTAGCCTGCCTCCACCAGACTAGTGTTCAGATACATTCTTTTCACTGAGATTATAGCCTAAAAACCCTGTTTGCATTTGCGTTTTTACAGCTACCCTGCTGGCGGACCAATCAGGGTGATTCATTGTGATAACTTTAAAGTCAAGTGTATTTCGAAATGGTGGTAGAGCTAGATTAGGCGATCCAGACAGTTGTAGCAAGGCCAACTGGTTACAGGCAGTACAATAGTTTCAAAATGAATTAGGCTTCTATGCCCAGTACTACTGAAACTACTGTTAACACTTCCCAATGGAGTGTGGCCAGACCAATACCACAAAGTGAATGTTGGGTGTGGTTACACCAGGCTAGTGTTGAACGAGAACAGGTGTTTTGTGCAGAGTCTTAGAGGTGGGCCGTTCAGGGACAACAGGTTGCTGCTGTGTGCCAGTGGCTGATTATGGTGACTCACTAGAACACACAGAAAAGTGACTCATCCTCTCTGCTCAGCTCGCCAGAGAAAGGAGACTTGCTTTGTGTGCTCTTTCTCAAGGAGCTGTCATTCTTCATGGGCATTAAGGTATTCTCTCTCTCTCTCTCTCTCTCTGTCTCACACACACAAATACAGTATAGTTAGCACAAACTACATCATTATTTCTAAGAAGGGACATGAGACTGACATGCACGTACACGCAAATATAACAACATCATCACATTTACTTAATCATGATTGAATTAATTTTTTATTGATTTTTTATATAATAGTGGCATCTCTAACAAAAAAAAAAGAAACCATTAAAAGGTATTTCCATTGTGTTCATTTTTATGGTATATTAATCATGATGAGACATGAGATACTGTATTTTTACCATACACAAACACTAATCGCCATTATCGTCACTTCAGTGTACCGTGTATGATTACACTATAGTGTCAACACATACAGGACAATTACATGAAAGACTTGGCCACTGCTAAAAACTATAACAAAGCTATAGCTAAAACATCAAAAAGCTACTGTATGTGTTTGTACAGTGCTCCAGTGTCATTCTGGGGGCTTATGGAAGAAAGAGGAGAGTCAAGGGTAAATATTGATGCACATTCAGTTCGTAATCAGCATGGGGCAGTCTGGATCGACAGAGAACCCTGGAGAGCAAGCACACTGGAAGCACACATTCCAACAAGCCCCAAATATCTCTCTCTCTCTCAGCTCATTTCACTATTGTCCCCTCTCAGTCCTTGCAGAGAGGCTTTGCTCTCATTTGATATATGTGGTCCCAGTCACAACTGTCAGATGAATTATAGATGAGCGCTGGAGCAGAATACCGATATGTTTCTCGCTGCTGTTACTCACAGTGCACAACCATTTAACAAGTGCTTTTATCTCCAGCGAACAGTAACAGTGTATTATTAGTATCTGTGTGAAGGGGCATAGCTGTAGGGTTGCCTGCTTAGCCACTGCATAATACTAGATTGAATTATATAATAATCCTAAAATAATAAATAAATAAATATAATAAAATACTAAGAACAAAATCTTGACATTCGTGTCCCGATATGGAGCACAGCTGCCACGCTGTTCAAAGAGAAAAGTAGATGTCCTCTTCTGTGATAGCATTTGTTGGAATATGTCCAGCGATTCATAGAGAAGCTGTGTGCGGTTGAGCTATAGCCATCATAGATAGGGAATAGTGAGCTTTCACTGGATGCATCTTTCATAGCTGTAGTTTTTTAGTTATCTTTTACCCCCGTCACCGTTTCTCCTCCTCCTAAGCACTTTTCACACATTGTTGCTGGTAAGATACATGCATGACCGTGCAGGCACAGCTAATGACTTTCTGTATTCAAATATTCAGCACACATCCAGGGACATTTACCTATTGCACCTGTGCATACATGACGTGGTAATACCGGCACAGTACAATAGCCTGGATAGTCCAGCAGAATACAACACTTTATGAATGCTGCCAAGCGCCATAAACAAGTTATCAGGAGACTTCAGTTTACAGCACTTTTGAGCTTGCTTAGCGCACTTTGCCTTTCTACATAAAATAAATGCAGCACATACTGTGTACATCCTATCTTTACACCAATTTTCCCTGTAATGTTACTAGGTCGTGAGATGTGAAAATGGGGGTTGGGATGCAGGTAAATCAACCCCTGCTCCTGTTCACACATGACCCCATGCAGGAACGGCCCCTGTAAAATGCCTGTATACGGCATGTGTGAAACAGGCTTTACAGAATTACTTTTTAATAACCCTCTTGGTTTTAATGAGGTCTGTTATGTACACACAAGGCTGTACCTGGAGCCAATTTATGATTTAACATCAGATCAGAGGGATCTGGCTTGACACCCCCTCCCTCCCCATATCTCCTCCTCTAGGGTGCATCTTGCCATCTCATCTCAGCAGTCTGGGGAAAATATCTCCCTGTGTCGCCATTTTGGAAAGCATAGACAGAGAATAGGGAGAGAGATGGAGTAAAAGAGATCGATAATGGGGTGAGAGAGAAAGGTCGAGAAAAACTGCAGATAGCTTTATACTTTTAGATAATGAAGCTCGGCGTGGAGCTGTGGTTTATTGCCAGGTACTTCTAAGAGTTGACAAGAAGTAAGAAATTCTACACTTTACTGCAAATCTGTCAATGTTGGAGCTTGTAAAATGGGCACGAAGCAAAAACATCTCCGCAAATTTTCTCTGGTTTAATGGATCCGTGTTCGTGTGTAGCGCTTTCACTGTGTCCCGCAAATGTTTATGTTGACGCTTTAGTACAAATGCATGCAGCTAGTAGAATGCTAATGCTAACATTGTTGGCAGCTGCTGGCCTGGTATTTACTGCACCGCGGTCTATAAGCAGGGCCAAGTTGCTACAGAGACATCATTGGATGTATTAGGATAGGTAGGCTACACACACCACGATGCTAGACACATTCGTCTTCTTCTTTTGGTTTCAGGATGACTGGGCGTGTTCACAGCACATTGCTGCCTCTCATAGTCCATTAACGGCACTGTTTATTCAGATCTGAATATACAGTTTTAGGTATATTGCCAAGTTGACTATACTTTTTGCAAATCAACGTATTTACGTAACCGGTGACGTCAGTTACGTAGACTAATCGTTCCAGCACTACTTTCATGTACAGTATGGTTCTCATGTCCATTTATCTTTAAGAGTAAACAGTAAACTCAAGCTCAAAAAGCAGCTGACGGTAATCCACTTTGCGCACTACAAATCAAGAGCAGAACAAAAAGCATTTGTTAGACATTAGAAGACAGTATGAAAGACAATTTTAATGTGATTTAATAAGCACATGCACAATTCATACTTCTGTCCTCATGAGTATAACATTTGTGCTCGCATGTGGAATATTTAAGCACATGGAATGCTTAAGCATGCAGGTTTATATTTTACACATTGTGTTTTTGCATACTTTTTTTTTTCTTTCATACAGACCTACCTGTAAGCATCCTTGAGCAAGATCCCTGCTCCCGGTGGTTGGTTGCACCTTGCATGGCAGCAAGCGCCATTGGTGTATGAATGTGTGTGCAAATGGGTGAATGTGAGGCAAAATACTGTAAAGTGCTTTGAGTGGCCGAAAGGTTAAAAAAGCGCTATATAAATGCAGTCCATTTACCATTTACCATTTACATGACACCATGCTTCGTGTGGGATTTGAAGGGCATTTCCTACTGGCCACGAAAGGAGGGAATCAGAGTGACGCAATCCCATTGTAAGGTACACAGTGCTACATGTGTTGTATGCAGACTGTCTCCAGATTACATCAACCACACATCTAGTGCTGTACAAACACAAAAACCGCAGAAGGAAAACTCACATCTGACAATGAAACAAAAATACTGTAGTCTTGACATATGTGACAAACGAGCAAGCACACATACACTCAGTGTGTTTAACTGTTGTCCTCCACCACACACACGCGTGTAACGCAGTTAATCACACAGAGACACACACCAAATGCTCAAATCTATATCTGAATGTATTCACGGACACTAAATGTGAATGCTTGGTGCGCGAGTTGGCGCCATATACTTATTAATAGACAGTGCAGAAAATGGCAGCTCTAGCTTACAAAGTATTTGCTCATTGTTGCAGTGAAGCGCGAGATTCCAATTAAGAGTATCGCCATATTGACAAAGTGACTCTTTTGACACATGTGCAGTACAAACAGAAGATTACGATGCAACCTTACGCTGCACTAGAGTTCTCGACCTCAAGTCTCGTGTATGTGCGGCAGAGGACAGTACTTTTATAATCGTAAGCATGTTTTGTTTCATATTTAGCATTTACACTAAAAGTAGGAGAGATGTTGTGCTTGCTAACACTCCGCTTGTTGCTCGCATTGCTAAAAATGTCCTATCAAATACAAGCGCAAATATATTAGTTATGAGCTTGCTTATGCTTAAAACAAGCAAATTTGCCTGCCAGTGCAGTAAATGAAATTCACTTGAGATTTCTTAAATTAAGTGCAGATTTACTTAATTTAAGTCACTAGATAAGCTATTTATATTAGAAACAAGTCCAACTAGATATTAAATATAAAAACAAGAATATCACACTAAGTTAGATGTAACTCTTACAGCAAGAGAAATGCATGCGCAGCTCAGGCACGAGCATATGACTATGTCGCATGATTATTACATCATGACAAACAATCGTCCAAACTGGCTTTATTGACATTGTTAGAAAAAATATATGTACATAAGCACCAAGATAATATTATTAAGCACCACATGAACCAAGTGTGGCATAAAATTTAGCACAGCAGTTAAACAGATAATTAATTGATGAATAGGGTGTGTTTTGCATTTGGACCTATAGGCTGCAGTACCACTCGTCGCCACACGTCAGGGCTGATTCAAGCCTGGAGTCAGATCCTGCCCCCCTGGTCGGCGCGCATGTGAGGTGGTGACAAGTGACCCTTCTGTTAAAGGTCACAGCCACTACAGAGCTGATGTGACAAGTTTCCCCCACTCAACACCTAATTAAATGTCAAGGCTGAAAGGTGGGGGAAGGGAGAGGGGTGGAAAGGAAAAGATAGAGAAAGAGAGAGAGCGCAATGGGAAACCAACAAAGAGTAAATTATCCACTAACAGAATGTGGGAGGAATAGAGAGAATGTAGAGGAGGACAAGTGAGAAAAGAAAGGGAATGGAACGGGCAAAGTGAAGTAAACGAAAGAGAGAGGGGGTATTGTATATTCAGAACATAAGAAGCAAAGTGGGGGGGGCCAGTATAGGAAGAGGGGGTCGCTATCATCATGCATTACATGGCGGACACGCAGGCCAACAGAGGCAGCTGGAAGATCTTTGTAGAGAAAGTGTTCACACAGGAATCGAAGCAAGTTTTTTTGGTGGTGCGACTATACACAAAGTCAATGCAGAGACGTGACTATACAGTACGCAAATTCACTCTTGCGAATGACGCAAAAGACGTATGGAAGGCCATCCAGGCCAAAAAAACACATAAAATTAAGTGTGTATTTAATGTACACTTAACGTGTTGTCTACGTGTTGTTTGCATGTATAAATTGAACAGTGTTGCGAAAGCCTATCAGCATTGAGATTGTCTGGAAGACACTAATGTAATGGAGGATGAACTAATTGTCACTGTGTGTGGGCATCCGGAGCTTTACAATACCAAAGTACATGAATATAGAGATCGGGGTGAAAAGGAGCGCTGTGTACGGATTCTCGGCAGTAAATCGGTCTCGTTTCAGGTGGGGGTTGGTCTCCGCCAGGGCTGCGCTTTGTCACCAATCCTGTTTGTGATTTTCATGGA
>JAODLL010004790.1:0-10917 GCA_026546735.1 Forbesichthys agassizii | reverse complement strand
TATACTGTATATATGTGTATGTGTGTGTGTATATATGTGGGAGTTTATATACTGTGTATATATATGTGTGTGTGTGTGTGTGGACGAGGGGAGGCATGCATACACACTCATGTGCACACAAAATAATGAGTTTATCTCCCATTGGAGTACAGTTAAAGCCGACCTGACCCACATTTAGCATCAGGTTTAATTGTTAGTGCGTGCGTGTGTGTGTGTGTGGGTATGTGTGTGTGTGTATGCGTATACATGTGGATTTTTGAGTCTCTATATGTGTGGGTACTTTATTTTGCATATTTTTGAGTGAATGTGTGCTGGTGATTCTGTGTGGGTGTGTGTTTGCATGTGTGTTGGTGCATGTGTGTGCGTTTCATGTGTGTAGGCATGTGTGTGTGTTTCATGTGTGTAGGTATAAGTGTGTGTGTGTGTTTCATGTATGTAGGCATGTGTGTGTGTTTGCATGTGTGTTGGTGCATGTGTGTGTGTTTCATGTCTGTAGGTATAAGTGTGTGTGTGTGTTTCATGTATGTAGGCATGTGTGTGTGTTTTACATGGTTTGTAATGATCCCGTCGTCCTATAGCTGCTGCTTCATTCTACACCCCTGCTACACAGAGTCACACTGACGTTACATCGTCACCTGCCTAAGTAAGTGATGTTTTTCAGTCTTTTCAGAAAACACAAAAAACACCAGTTGTAGGACGCAACCAACAATCTGTTAGGTTACTGACAGGAGCATGTCGTCAGTGTCTTACAGGGAAAAAAGCCCTGCTAGGCACCCAACGGCAACAACCTAGGCAATGTCTGGTTGACAAACTCTGGCCTATGCTATACAAACCTTCCAAACATCATGGCTAAAATGAATTATTTGTTAATTTTCCTGTTAAATTAAAAACTGTTCTTCATAAAAGAGGCCAGCGTTTGTAGGGCAAAATATTGGGACGCATGTATTCCTGTGTGATATATAAATCCTCTGTCACAATGCATGAATGAGGCCCGAATAGACTATTAATATAGCCGGTGTTAATCACTTTGTATAGTGAGAAATTGCTGTTGTTAATTGCAGGGCATACTGTGTTTTGCAGGAGCCTTTGTAGTAAAATAAATAAGTCTAAATGAAAAATTTGACACGTTGATGGTATTGTTTCCATTTGTATGTTTATAAAAGACAGCTTGACCATTTTACTTGCATGCACACGCACACGCACACACACACAGGATATAATAATGTTCTCCATATGAATGAAGTACTGAATTGTGTACTTTACTGATGGCCCTGAAAAAACTTTTCGATTGGCATACAAAGAAAAACTTGAGTCACAGCAAAGCAGATGGCGAAACAAGGACATCAAATTACCATCACAACAGTAATCTCCCTTTACCTATTTTATAGATGAATATAAATGAGAAACCATCTCCATATTAATGTAGAGGGGGCAAAAAACAACAAATCACAGCTTTTGTTAGAGAAATACATGGCTTTGGAATCCTTAGGAAGGATACAACGATATAATAATTTGGAAGACACAGTAGACACAGCATGACAGGGTGTGTAATGAGATGATTTACCCGTTGAAAGACACACTCCAAGGTAAAGCTGTACAAATGGCCTGCCAAGCAGAAAAGGTGCGATGGGGCAGAAAGTGAGTGTGATATGTGGCCAGAACGCACCTGCTAGAGACTTGTGTTAATTGGGTCCCCATTATCTCCAAGGCGCACACACGCACACACACATACACACACAAACACACACACACACTTTCACACACACACATGCATGCACACGCATGAAATATTTGCGAATTTCACCATAGGCTGGTGTACACACTTACTGTACTGTATACCATGGGTTCCAAAACTTGTTTGTGCCAAGATCCACCTAGAGAGAACTAATTTATTTAGAGACCGACCAAACACCCAAGTACCGGTAACATCCATCCATCCATCCATCCATGGATGGATGTTACTGGTACATATCTCTCAAAAACCAAATCCATTTTAGCTAACGCTATACCCGAGTGTGTACCAAATATGTTTGAGCAGAGTGCTCCAGAATCTCTGGTGTGCACACATCTAAATAGGATGTCATCAAATCTGGAACAAGTAGGATATTTTGCCACAACGATACTCACGACCAGTGAGTGGACCAACACGTGATCACAATGCGGTGACCACGTGTATGGTGCATCATATAAGCGATGAAGCCTTTAAGCCTTTTAATGATATTCTTTAATCATTCAATTGCCGCTTGCAAATTTCTCGACCCACTCACTCCCACTCAGTGACCCACCTGTGGGTCGCGACGTACAGTGTGAAAACTACTGTTGTTTACTGTACTCTACCACACATGCAGACACGCACACAGGCACACACACACACACACACACACACACACACACACACACACACACATATAAATATGTGTCTATTGCACTACATGTGGGTGTTTACACATTGACATTAGTCTGTTATTCAGACAACTTGAGCTCATTGATCACACACAAACATATATGTAAATGACTAAGGCCATAACAGTCAGCTACCGTAGCAACCAAGCAAAGCTGACGGCAAGGGCAGTTAGCCACATTGACGGGGGAAATATACAGTATAGCAATACACAGACAGCTGTACACATTGACCAACTTACACCAAGCATGCGAAAAAAGCAAGCTGAGTGGTTTTAGTGGTGGCCACTTGCTCCCAGGTACCCCTAGACGCCTTTTCAACCGTGATTTCTCAGGAAATCCATTACTATTGCAGGCGGGCATCGCGGTTGCGCACAGCAATCAATACTCTTCCATTAAGGTGATGAACGACCTGTTTCCCAAAGATTCTTTGGTTAAGAAAAATTCCCAGACACCAATGATCCAAATCAGTCAATGCTGGCTTGACAGCACCCCATAGGTGTGTGTGTGTGTGTGTGCGTGTGTGTGTGTGTAGGGGTTGGCAGAGGGGGAAGGAAGGCACACAGCCCCTGACCCCCCTGCTACTACCCCACCCCCAGGCTATGGTACCAGTGGGAAGTGATAGACAGACGATCCTCTACAAAATCCATTGAGTCTGCCTTAGACAACTTGATGGACATCTTTGAGGTGCAGGGCATGGCAACCTTTTGAAGTCAGTCACTTGTGTCTTAGGTGCTAAGATGGGAGCTTAGACATTCTGGTTTAATTACAGTAGGGTTTCAACTATACACTTCGGGTTTCAGGTCATTGGGAAGTTGTTTGGAAATGATACCGTATGTGAAATGATCATGTTTAGAGTAAAGAAAGGCTTATATTTGTATTTATTTTTCACAAATATGCAGAGCTGTGTACTGACTGATCCCTATAGTGTATGCATGTGTGCGTGTGAGTGTGTGTGCATGTGTGTGTTTTTGTGCACAATTCGTCCAATCACTTTTTTATAATAATGTTTATGAAAAGTGTTTGCATTAGGATTTCGCTGACTTTTCTGTGATCTTTGTCATTATTAATGGAATTCATTGAACGGACCAAGTGAATTTCTCTCACATCGTGGTTAATAATACACATCTAGCAATGCCAGGTATGTATTATAGACAGGTTTACTGTTAAAATCACAGTAAATGTTTAATAACATGGTTTCAATCTCATAGCAGAGCATTAAAATGAATGCAGGTGGATCATTAATGCCCATTATGTTAATGTTTAAGGCTTGAACATGACAGAAAAAAGCTCTCTGCAGTGTGCAGAGTTTTGCCGATTAAAATCTGATGTTTTGATTAACTGATTATTTAAAATATACATTTAATGACTTGTAATGTAATTAACATTCTGTAGTTTACACATTGTAGCTTAGTGACTTCATTTAAAATGTTAAAAACATGATCAGACTAGCTTTATTATACAGTTTGTGTGTTGTTTGAGCTAGCACACTGCTCACACAAGCTTACATTCACCCACTGACACAAAACGAGGGAGCCTTGAACCTTGACTCATCATTTAATGAGTACTGCTCATTGGAAACACGAAACCATAGCAGCTTGGCAGAGCACATGCTTATACCATAAATCAGAATTATGTTATGGGAGAAAGGTTAGGTTTGGTCAAGCTGTGTGTCTTTTAGTATCCCTACAGCACTAGAGTCACCTTTCCAACAGCGGTGAAATTGCAATTGCTTTCTGTCAACAGTTCAATCTCAGACGCAACCTTCTGGTGGTGGAAGAATACCCTCCAGCAATCCCTGACACCCAGGTGCTGCCTTTGGTAAAATGAATGAACAAGTGAGCAAATTAACATGGGTGGAAAACACATGATACAAAACATTATATTTGCTTTAAAGGGGCCTGTAAACCCAGAGATATTTTGGCTAATGACCTCTTCTGAGGTTGAAATTTGGCAAGCTACTGCATATATTCAAAAGAACCAATCAAAAACAAAACTAACATAGGAGATAGGGAAATGTCAGTCATGCCCACGCAGTTGCGAGAAGAGGCTTGATTAGCCACATTAACAAAAAGCCTGTGTAGGTGTACCGAGGTTTTAAACAAGCTGATTTCAGCTGATGCAGTGTACGAAGCAAACAACATTACTTTGTGCTTGCTCTTGTAAATGTAGAACTATTACTCATATGTTAACGTGTAGTAATACATAGCTATACTGTCTATATCTACAATTATTCTTCTCCAAACTTTACTGGATAAAAATGAAAACCAAAGACATGAATCATGATTTTGCTGCCATATTCTGCCACCTTGCAGTAAAAGGTGTAATCTGTGCTTTTCTGGTCCTAAAAACACGTCTCTTGAAGTAAATTAAAGGTATAGTACAGTGCTTTTTCGGTCGTTTGCACTCAAAACGGGCAAATAGAGGACCATGAGTAGGTATTTCTGCTGAATTTGACAGTGTGTATTAGCTGAGAATCACTTACTATACCTTTAAGATACACACATGGTCACAGCAATGGGGTCAGTATTTCTTGTTTGTGTGAATTGAGTGAAGGAATATGTGGATATATTGTGCGTCTTGCCGTCCATACACAGAACCATTAAAAAAAAATGTTGATAGCACATTTTCAGATGAAAAGTGAATTTCACAATCCTGAATTTCACCATCCCGACCACGATGCTAATTGACCCAGCAAATGTTGCTGGCAGCAGAACTCCTCATTGGCCCACACAGGACTGTCCGTTAAGCAAGTGGGCTGGTGACCATAGGCAATGTACAGGGTTATTTCTCTTACCTGACAGCCTATGGGATGTTATAGGTTTAATGACCAAGTGCCATGACTGTCAATATTTCCTACTCATAACAACACTGCCCTCTTCTGACTTCAAATAAGTTCTGCTGATGTGTTCAAACGGAGAACACAATTTGAATACAAATGGCAAAATCCTTTTAATTAGATTTTTCCAATTTTGATTTAGTGATTAAAATAATAAACAACACTTATGTGAATTACAAGCTAAAAGTTGGCCTTGTGGAGGAGGCCTCTGTGAGGGTCTCAGCCTCTTCCGTCCGCATTACACTGCGTCACATAAGCAACTCTGTGCTGAACGTCTGATATACTGTGGACCCCTGTAAGCTCGACAGCAAAACATAGTCCATTAAACTGTCTGACCCAACATCAATAGCCTGCCTCCATAGGCAGCAGAGTGAAACAGTGCTTTCATATAAGAATAACATTATTAGGCCTACTTCTAATTCCAAACACTGAATCCCTTTTGCTTATGAGACAACTTTTCTGACAGGTGCTCATTGTTTGTGTTTGGAAGCAATGTTAGAATTGTGACATCACACTACCTGCTAAAAAATCCAGCATAAACCAGCATGAATTCCATGCTGGTCCAGGCTGGTTCATGCTGGTTAGTGCTGGGGTAGTGCTGGTCTAGCTGGTATACCAGCACACCAGCAACCAGCATAGGATGCTGGTACACCAGCAAACTCCAGCATGCAAAACATACCGTATGTTGGTGTCCAGCAATGCTGGATTTTTTAGCAGGGTACCTAATAATGCTAGTAATTGTGCTAATATGCAACCTTTTATAAAATAAATTTAAAAAGCTGAAGGAAGTGCATGTATTCAATGTTTTTCAAGTCCCTCTAGCACCCAAGGGCCCAGAGATGAAGGCCTCCTCTGTGCCATGAGTTGGCCATGCAGTAGGCCTAGGCTAAATGCTTTATTGATGGACCACATGTAGCGGGACATTGGCCAATATGAGCTACATTCTAGCCAGTAGGTGGTGGTAATGCTCCATATAGACAGTAGGTTGAAGTATTACCGCCCACTTTTCAAACACATAGTACTGGTATTGGCTTATGGTGTTGGTTTACGCTCGGCGGCTAGCTGATCTAGGCTTGCTGTTTTTACTTGATTAAAGGTATTGCAAGCTAAATGTAAGCTAAACCACTTCTTGTCAAATTCAACAAAGTATCTCCTCGCATTCAGCTATCTTAAATGATTTGATTTGAGCTCGAAGTTAGCAAGAATGACTGACCATACCTTTAAGTACTGTAAAATACTTATTTGTCATATCTATGAAAAAACAACAGAGCACTGATCTTTAAAATACATTTTATTTTATCATTTTGTAATTGAACAGTTTACGATATACAGCTGACAGACTAAGACATTTTAAATGGATTTTGGCCCTAATAGTTGTAGAAGAACAGATAGGGTTAGATATTCAGGAAGATAGATGATAGAAGGTACCAGAACAACGGCGTTTTTTTTTCATTTGTGCTTATTTTCTCTCCTCCCAGGAAATAATTTATATTGGCATGACACAGCATTCATCTGACACGTGCATACTGGTTGCCTTTTTTCCTCCTCTGACAAAGGCTACCACTGAAAAAGGCATTATTCACTTGACTTAATTGTACACGTTTAAAAAAAATTGAAGTGTTTATAATGATTATATATTTTCTATTTGTTTATAAAAACAAATATTTCCTTTTAAAGTGCTGACATATGAAATACTGTAGGTATGTAGGAATCAAAGTAACAACATTCAAACGATAATTTCTGCACCACAGAGATTAATAAAAAAATAACATCACAGTTTTATTTGATTACAGTAGAGGAGTTGCACAATGAATGTGTTGTGTGTTCTAAATAGAAAATGTAGCAGATGTTCCTCAACTAGAAACCTTCTTTGCAGCCATCTAGGCTGACGGTCAACACTGGTTATGGTTTTACAATTAATTTAGCATTAAAAGTTTCATTTTCAAATGAGATTTCCTAGACTGATGGGTTAAGTGGTCAATGTGTCACTGAGACCAACCAATCCAAGAAGACCAAACAAATCTGGTTAAAGTGGGAATAAGACGTCATTCAAATGGGAATGGAATTGCCTACTGGGAACTATTAGATCACAGTATGAATGCATAAATCAGCCCCATTTTGGAATATTGTATTTTAAAACACCATGGACATATTTCTGTGCCCAAACACTTTGAACAGATGCCTGTTACAATATTAGCAATTTTGGCATTTGATTTTTCTCTGTTTCGCAAGGTGCACAGACATTAAAAACTCAACCAGATGAAGGAAATACCTTAGGCAAGGGTTACTGAATGCTGTCAAACTGTAAACAGAGTTGCGCTGTAGCACACTCAATCTAAAAATAAAATAAAACCGCATTGTGTACAACGGCAGAGTACATTTAATATTGTTAAAAGGCATGGCTACTTTCCCCGTTAAAACTGTAGTAGTGTAACTGCAGCCGCGATCTTCACCAAGCTCACTGTAAAAACTAAGCATTCCTTTGAAGTTCAAGTTTCGATCCAAAGCTTTTGTTTGGCACTGGTTTTGATATCAGCTGGCTTTATCGTATATAATAACTGTATGTTTCAATGTATATAACTTTATAAAGAAAGAAAAAAAAAAGACAGAAAATAATTGGTGTCATTAAACAAATAAACGGTTAAAATCTGAAGATAAAATACGTAGTTTTCCTTTCTCCTTTCTTTTAGTAAAAAATATGTTTTAAAAAAGGTAGACTGTGTCTGTTAGCAGAATAGGACTTGGCTAGTTCTGGTGAATTAGTGGTAACATCAACTTTAACACTGACGCTATGCCTGCTCTTCCTAGGCTCAGCAGGACATACACAATACACTCTATATCATCTACATTACAATACAAGAAAGTAACAAAGCAAAAAAGTGAACAATGATGAAATAATTGCCCTGCCACCAATATACCCACCCACCCACCATGAACAAAAACCAAGGTACACTTACACACAAAGCCTGATGTTTTTTACATTATTGTACAAAGGGAGGCTGAGTCAGGGGCCAGAATACATGACAAAGAATGGTGTGTATATATAGAGATAATACTGTACGTAGCACGGTGGCTAAAGTACATTAATAAAACAGAAGACAGGCTGTCAATACCAGGAATCAACAAACTGTGTTCGGAGTTCAATTATGTTTTCAGAACATCGCTCCAAACGTTAACTCTGTCATGGGATGGGTCATGAAACAAATATACCAACAGCAACAAAAAAAAAAGTCACCAGAATCTTAAAATGGTGACCAATTACTGATTTTGTGTTTCAATAAGATGAAATAAAAGCATGCTTGAATAGGATTACATTGACAGCATAGTTCAGGCCAGGATAATGCCACCTACCAAGATTAAAGGGCATCCATTTTATATTCAACAGTATGGACATTCCCAGTCTGTTTGCTAGACTAGGAAACATACTTATAATAGCATTAGAAAAAAACAGATGTGCTTCTTTGTAAACTATTTCAGCTGCATGTTTGTCGTGATTTCACACCTGGCCACATTACAAAGCTCTTTCACAATTGTCTACACAGGGATGTCTTTTAAATGGAACGCTATTGTCTCTTGACCACAGTGTGACAATATCTTACCATGGAGGGAGGTTGGGGAGAGCAGAACATTTCAACATCCAAGCCAGTTCTTCACCACTAACACTTAGTACACATAAAATGTTGCCTAACGTTTTGCTGAATGAGTAGAGCAGAAGAGCCAGATATGATTAGAAACAGCTTAATTGTTGAAACATGTCCATCACATCCAAAATTCAACTGTTGGGAAGTCCCTGGAATCTTCTGACCTGAGCTTTCCTAGAAAAATCCAGTTATTTGTGCTTATAAATTAAAATTGGACTGAGAAAAAATATATTTTGGAAATCCCAACCCTGCCTGTCAACTCACCCTATTGTCTACCCTACGAGAGCCCTCAACACAATCGCAACAAACAAATCAAGTACTCGGCGGGGGAATGGTAAACATGAAGATTATGCAAGATTTGATAGCTTCTTTACAAAATAAACATATTTGTCTTCCTTAAAATTATTTACTATGTTACAACTACATAAAAACGACAAAAATATTAAGTTAAGAGGATTTTTAATTTCTGTGTACTTCCAGAAATCAAGTCTATCTGCAAGCCAACAACTGGCATCTCTCCCAGTCAACGGCTTATATCAGAGGTTTAACAAACTTCTGCGATAAGCTGTGCTAAAAAGAAAATGTCACATTTAAGAGAGAAAGATGACCCCAGCCTCTCTAATACTCCAAAACTCTTTAACACCTAATACATGCGTGTTGAACATGTATTTGGTAACATGCCTTAGTGGTGCACAACTGATAAGCAGCAGATATAACCAATGAACCCAAATAACACCACGCTAACTACTCCTGTAAAAAGAGCCTTTATGCTCCTTCAACAAAGACCTCTCACACTTCATGTACCTAAAAACAAATGTCTGGAAAACAAACAAACAATGGCACCTATACGGTTGTTTCCACTGATGAAAAAGTGTGTGTGTGTGTGTGTGCGTGTGTATGTGGCACATGTGCGAATGTTACTCCCAGATCCCAGAGGAGTTTAAACCTGACCACGGGCGTTGGGGTGCGTCTGTCACATGAGTCCAATCACATAGCAGAACTCCCAAACACACCGATATCCCATTCACCGCAAGGCTAGCGTTTTCTCGGCTAAGCCTCGACTCTTATTTACTGTAGCAGCTCTCCTCGAACAGTGGAAAACCTTCACACTTGTGCGGGATGTCAACAAACATTTCAGGCGAGTCCGGTGTGCTCGTTATATACTTGTGCTCTGCATTAACTCTCAGAGAATCTGTTATTGACAGAGATACTGTTAACACTGTATAGATCACTGTACAGACACTCAACACAGCAGCCTAACCCTAAAAGAACATGTATCGGACATTGCTATGCTATGCGCGCTACGTTATGCTTGTGAAAACCCCTGTAGCTTGCGATTCGACACGGCCTGCTTATCTGCTTATGAACGTGACAGATACAGAAGTTTTTTTTTCCAGCAAAAAAAAAAAAGGAACCACAAAACTGCATTATTAAATTATGTGACGTCGGGATGATTACCCAATTTTTCTCCTCCTTTCATTCGCTCTCCTCTACAGAAGACGACAGTACAGAGACAGACAGGCAGAAGAGGTTAGGCTTGAAATAATAAGCCCTTACAATATGTAAAGGTCTCCGGTGGAAAGGATCTCCCCCACAAACGACTGCGGGAAAGTAGGTGGGAAGGTGGGGTGGGGGGGGTGAGGAGTGAGGCGATGGGGGAGAAGGAGGAGGAGGAGTTGGCGGTGGAGTTGCGGTGCAGAGGGCCATGCCCCGCCCACTTCCGCACCCTATGCGCTGGGGTTGTTTCCGGGGCTGTTGTGTGTGTTGGCGGAGCCGTTGCTCCCCTGGATGGTCAGGATAATCTCCTCCTTCCTCTCCTCCCCTCCTCTCGGCTCCTCCTTCTCCTTGAGGAACCGGGCGTCTGCGACGCCGTCCACGGTCGCCGTGGCGGCGGCGTAGCGGCCCGTCCGGTGCTCCTGGAGGGCGGGGCCCCACTTGGGGTGAGGCTGGCAGGCGTGCCTCAGGCGCTGGGTGTGGGGGGAGAGGAGAGAGAGAGATGTGGAGGGGAGAGACAGAGAGGTGCGGAGGGGGAGATAG
>JAODLL010004789.1:0-10917 GCA_026546735.1 Forbesichthys agassizii | reverse complement strand
TTTTAAATTGAATTCTAAAATGTATGGGTAGCCAGTGCAGTGAGGCCAAGACAGGTGAAATGTGCTCATATTTTCGTTGCATAATGTTCAATGATACTGTACAGCATGCGTGCTTTCTGTCTGTCTGTCTGCCTGTCTGCCATGCCTCCACAACCCATGATTGGAATTACGGCCAGAGATCCTAATCTGTACTAATTGATGTCAGGTTATTTTTCCTCCCAGCCCTCCCTGCCCCCTACCCCCCCCCCCCTGGTCTCCTTCATTCAGCCTTTTGTGTCGAGAGACTATCAGCAGCAACACAGGCACGTTAGCCTTAGTCGTTGCTTGCTTCGCTGGGACGACAGGGTGCCATGCAACAAACCAACACATTCAGACGTGGCCCCTGTAAATCTACGCATAGCAGACTGTATCTGCACTCGAAGCCAAGCGTCTGTATACCATGACAGGTTTACAGTGGCTCTGCGGTGCTTCAGATCGGTGCATTGAATAGAGCTTTCAATAGAGCCCCATTTGTTTCTGAAATGGGCTCAACATGTCAACCTGGGGATACTGGGAGGCATTAAACAGGGTTACGTAAAAGAAAAGAAAACACTAATAATAATAATACTTATACTTTCAATGCCTATTTAGACCTTTAAATGTGTTATGAAGACAATGGATTTCAAATGCTTCTTCTCTTGGACCCATTGTGTATAATACCATGTCATTTTGCAGGTTTGACGCAACGATGGACATTCAATAACGCTTTGATTTGATCCATTACTATATTTTGTTTTTTTTCTCTTCTATGTTTTGTTGAAAAAAGGTTGTAGTCCAGTAGAAAGCGGTACCTGGGCTTGTGTGGGTCATTCAAAAGAACGCAGCTGCCATAGTGTCATTTAACAGCCTGGTCACAAAGAGATAATGCAATTTATTGACACGATAAAACTTTGTGTGAACTAAATGTTCATGTTGAGAATGTCAAGACAATACAGGCAATGTTGTGACACCTGTATGGTAAACTAGTTAACACAAAAGACAACTAAACGTGTGCTGTGTACTGCAGCTGTTTAATATAGGAAAATATAAGCTCTACATACTCTTGTTTTTGTTCAGCAGCTTGCATTTTGCACACACTGTGAATGCAAGCTCTGTATATGTCATATGTATATCCTCGGGTTCGGTTCGGCTTGTGCCCTATGTGCATATTCACTGTCATTTGCAAATGACCACATATCCATAAAAGTACATGCAAAGCCTTCTAGGGAAAATAAACAGTGACGGTGGGGTTTTTCGATATTTTAACTTCCTTCCTCCTCTTTTGACTTTGGGGCACAATTAAGCTCTCAATAAGATAACAATTACAAGCGGTCTAATTACCTGTAACCACTTAGCGTTGGAAGATTTGTGCCCTGTAAACAACAATGCTATCTCCCGGCAACCAAGTCGCCAGCGGCTAGCAACAAGGCATCTCAAGGCATCTCTCTATTCAAATGTATTTGTTTTCCTCATTAGCTTATCCATGGTTGGTGCTACTGTGTGTTGCCGTGGAGATGGTGGTAAACAGAGGAGGTGGGGGGGGGGGGGGAGGTGGGAGGGAGAGAGAGAGACGGGGTGAGAAGGAGGTTTAATGGGCGCTGCCGTGTCATTAAAATTTCAAGTGCTCTGCACCTGTTGTGGCGCGAGCAGGAGAAACCCGTCGGCGTGTCATAAAATAATATCACTTTGTTTAGCTCCGTTCCTCTATGACGGCCATCTTTGTTGATGGTTGAGCTATACGCAGTGACAAAGTAACATGCTCAATGTCTACCTGGGGATTTTACATGTACTCTTGTTTTCTGAATGACTGAATCAGTGATTAGTCATTAGTCAGTCAGTTACTGATCATCAGTAATATTTTACTCAATAAATCGAAAGCTGGAACTGTACCTTTGCATGCTGTAACTCTGAGATTTGTTTCTATTGTTTCTACTTTTGGGTTACTTAAAGCAAGTCCATTACATCTGCGACGTTCTAAGGGTGCACACCACCAACCTTGAATCCTACCAGTACACACTCAAAAAAATATTTAAAATGCCTTTTTTCTGGGAAATGTGTCTTGTTTTTGGTCTAAAAATAAAAATGATCTTGTCAAACATATTTTGCAATAGAAAATACATCTAATTTTAAGAAAATGTATGTAAGTTTGTCTTAACAAGAAATTCCAGTTAATATTGAGCTATTGTAACAAGCTACAAAGATGGCTTGCATAATATCCCAGCAAAGGAACTAGACTGTTTCCCTTGTTTTAATATCTCAATTTAAGAATCCTGTGAAATTCTGCAAATTAGTAATTTGTATTAATTGTCATATGCTGTCAGACTATCACATTGCAACATAGTCTAGTGTAGTTTTAGTGGTCTGTTTGTTGGACTCTCCGCATGAAGGTTGTGAGTTCTAACCCTGGCAATCCCTGTAAATTTGCATATTCACCATTACCTAAATTATAATGTTATGCTATGGATTAAAGCCTCTGCTAAAAGAGCACATTAAGTAATATCCACTTAATTCAATGTTTAGCATTCTTAAGAATGCATTCATTTAAGTATTATTTATTTAATGTTCAGTGTATTTCACTTAGTGTGCTGTAGCATGTCTGATCTCAAGTAAATTAATCTAAAAAACTGCATTTTATACCTATTTCAAACACAGAAAGCCTACTTGTATTCAGACTGGAACCAACATATTTTAAGAATTCTTGTCAAATTAAATTATCTTGCTGCATGGACAGCCTTACATCACATTCACACAGTCACACTCACATTCATACACCGATGGTGATTGCTGCCGTGCAAGGCACGACCCAACCACCGGGGGGAGCAGTTAGGGTTGGGTGTCTTGCTCAGGGACACCTCCCCACTTGGTGAGGGGTTAGCTGTGTTCGAACCAGCAACCTCTGGCTCACCTGTACTAACAGTTCATGGAAACAGACCGAGCGTCTCAGACCAAAAGAGTTGCTAAGTGAGCCACACACACACACACAGGGTTGTGTATGTTACTTTTTAAATGTAATCAGTTAGTGTTACTCTAGTTTCAGACAAAAAATGTAATCAATATATTAGTAATCAGTATCACATGATTACTTTCCATTACTTTTAGATTACTTTGAAACGCCATCCAAACAAATGTACTGCGTTGGCACTTTCTATTTGTATGACCGTTTATGTTGCCCAGGGGATCACATTAAAGTAGGACTTCATTTCAATTATTGAACGACGTTAATGAAATGTTAATAAGAGAACAGTCGATTAATTTTATGCATTGTTCTTCTGCAAACCTTCCTTTTAAATTTGAAAGTAGTCCTACAAGTAATCGTCCCACACAATCATCCATTGCCAATTACTGTCTTATGCTCTTCAGAATCTGCATGCAAGTTGCTGCTTGACTAGTAATGCCTTGCCATGCGTCAGGCATTGACCATATGGCTGAATGTTATCTCTGTGGGTCACGGTTCTTCTGACACAGCACAGATTAGCAATGACATTCATCTGGTATTAATCACTGGCACAAGTGTGCACACAGATCCTAACCCTAGGAAAACAATGCCAACTGACCTAGTCATCAATCTCTCTACATAAAACAGGGTGACAGCTTGGAGAGGGGCTTTATTGTGAATTGTCTTTGAGGTAAATGTGTTTTGAGCTACATCTGCTAATAAATTGGTCAGACGTGTTGGTATCAATACTGTGGAGCCATTTTGTATGAACAAGAACCATTTAATAGGATTAAACACTGACTAAACATTTTCTGTAGGAGTGTATTACAAAGCAGAAATAAAAGTGCCTTAATGGCTGTTGGGTGGCAGATTGACAACAATACCGTATATTCTCAGTGATTACACAAAAGCGGATTTAGTAGTAGTTATATTCAATTTGCAACTGATCAAAAACCGAGTACTAAACCTATAAAGCTCTGACAGACCTGACCTAAGGGCTCATGGAACATGCTATTCCCAAGGCTCACAAGAATGCCTCCGGGCCTTGAAGAGACACAGAGAATACTGTCTTTATGCCTATGTGTGAGTTTAACCAACAACGGCTAAATGGGGGAATCAAAGTCACTTTCATGACAATTCCTTCAATTGGATCTGGGAGATAAATCGAGGACAGCCATAATGCCATAAAGGCTTGGGAGTTAACCTAACTGAAGCATCCTTGAGTTTAGATCCCTACCGCTTGTAGTTTGAGCTATCAACTGCACTGTACTCTACCACTGTATAAGTTGCTTTCGATAAAAGCAAAAGAACTGAATTTAATTGTAGTATAACATTGGAGAAACTAATGGCACCATAACATATGATGAGACCCATAAGACACATCAGTGTTAATATTATATTCATATTTTTAGAAGAATGCTTTGTACGGGATGGAAATGGCTTCTCACAGCCCCCTATCAATTTCAAAATTGTGCAGTTGGGTGGAGGTTGACAGAATCAATCGTGGTGGTTGCTCTGAGAACATTTATAACTCCTTTCTGTGCTAAGATAGACATTATTGCTTTAACACATAGATCATTTTTCAGACCCGTTGGCTGACAGGAACACGGCAGATGGAACCCTTATATCATATATACCTGTGTTGCTTATTAAAGCGAGCAAATAATAATGTGTAAGGTGGTTTACGATACTAATCTGTTAAAATCAAACATTTATATCTTATTATACGTTGTATTGATTTTCATTTATTTAAAAATAAATGTATGTTTAGGACGTTGCGGAGTTTCGGATCAAGTAACTTGGAAAACCCCCTGCAGTGACTCGAGGACCCCCTAGGGGCCACCCACCCGCTGTTGAATATCTGTGTCTATATCATGTAAATCACTGCACGCTGTGCTTTCAGAACACTGCGTGCTGATTGGCTCTTACTCGGGGCTGTGTGCCAGCAGCAGCCGTAGAGAGGTCAGGTCGCCCTTGGCAGCGGCGTAGTGGACCGGGAGTGCCCCCGTCTCCGTGGCAATGCCGGGGTCCGCCTCTCCGCCCTTCAGCAGCCAATCGGTGATCTCGTAATGGCTGAAGCGTGAGGCGAGGTGCAGGACGGTGGCCCCTGAGCTGTCCCTGTCCTGCCGGGTGACAGAGAGGTGTTAGCACAGTCCTTATAGGCAAGCCTGGCCAATCGACAGCCATCTTGGTAAGGTCAAAGTCTTTATAGGCAAGTCTGGCCAATCGGCAGCCATCTTGGTAAGGTCAAAGTCTTCATAGGCAAGTCTGGCCAATCGGCAGCCATCTTAGTATGGTCAATGGCAGTTACTAGGAAGACCCTATCTAAATGAATAAGGAGAGAGCAATAACTGCACTTTCAATGGTAATTGGGAGATAAAAACATAAAGTATACAATCCTGAGTCAAAGCTGATAATAATACCTTTAAATGTGAGAAATCCAAGGAGGCAGTGGGAGGCGAATATCTTTCCCTTCCCCACAAAGAGCCAATAGTCTGCTTTATAACAGCCAAACCAATTACCTTTGTATAACAGCCCGACCGACCCTATTAAGTCAATTTGGTTGCGTATTTGATAGTACAACATATGAGAGGAAATTTTGAAACCTTATTTTGGAGCAAAGTTACCAAGTTTATTATTAGTTTGAAGGTGCTTATGTCCGGGTGATTGAACGGATTGGTTGGCTCCCCTCCAATAAATGTATAATAGTCTTTATAATAACTGCCCGGAAGCATTAGCAAGATGGATGCCGAGTGAATAGAATTGCCTATAACTTAGGACATTTGGTTTAGCATCTCAGTAGCCCACATTCCTCTCTACCCCTCCTGTGGCTGGATGCACGTTTGCATAAATTCACATTCACATCTTAGTTTTATTTTCACAAGATAGCCTACCTGTGTCGGGCACTCAATAGTTTGGCTAGCACGACACACACTCGATACTGTAAACAATGTGGGTACATGTGTGTGCTGTTTGGCTCAACGTAATTGAAAACAGGGGCTTGTTGGGCTAATTCATTACATACGGGTGGGGGGTTGGGGGTATTGAAATGAATTGTTGAGCACATGGCAGGCATCCATGCTGCTTCTAATTTATTTAGAGAGCTGGGAGGCAGCGAGAGTGACAGAATAAAAAAGCCACTGGACGGAACATTCTGGTAGGATTTCATCCTCCGTGTGCTTCCAATTGTGACGTACTTAACCACACATTGTTTGTCATGATCATACTTAAGTCTTGCGTTTATATAGTGCACATTGCATGATGGGTTGAGGAAGAACAACAAACCCAATTCATACAGAAATATTACCCCCTCCAAGCTATGAAATAATTTCATATTTCAGTAATTACAATAACATTGCAGTTTGGTGACAGTCATGTATCAATATCTTATATTAATCAGGCAGTTACCACAGTTCGATGCCTTTTCAGGGATTCATATTTAAGTGAATATAAACTAGATATAGCTCAAGCATTTTGTCAACCTCTTTGTTATGGTGAGTGGCCTTTATAGCCTATAAACTGTTGTAAATAGCAAACAATTCTCCCATTCATATTCACAAGCCCACCACCTTATGACAAGAAGACAAGTGTTATGACTTATACTTGTCGTTATGTGTAATAAATATTGATAATAACATGGGATATCGGATGGTCAGTGGAGAGGTTAGATATTATTATGTCTGTCATGTGTGTGCCCGCCAGGTTTGGGACTCGCGGCATAGACTACAGCCTGCTGCGTGTCAGTCAGGATCAGAATTGGTCAGACACAAACATCTGGACTCACCGCTGGCTTACAGCCGCCCTGTGTCAGCAGCCACTGTAGACACGTCAGGTTCCCCGTGGCGGCTGCGTCGTGCGCCGGGCTCGCACCGTTCTTCGCCACGCTGTTGCCCGGCAAGCCAGCCTCCTCCACCAGGAAACGGAGACATGCGAGCTTCCCGGCCCGCGCTGCGTGATGGACGGGCGATGACCCGAGAGCGTCCGTCACGTCGCCCGTCAGGACGTTCGACTGCAATTCCTCTTTCAGGACAGCCACGTCCCCCTGCCTCGCGGCGTATAGCGTTCTCTCCACCGCCACCGCCATGGTTCGCGCCCAGCGTCAGATCACCGCGTGTACTGGGCAAGCATTGTTATACGGATGCGTACTGTTCTCGTCAATCATCCGTGTATTTCATAACTTGTGTACCTTCAGAAAGCTGGTTGTTCGGAAAATAGCGATGCCCTTGGAATACTCGACACTCTCAACCGTTACGCATCGCTCTCTGTGAATATTCCCGTGTCGTTTACCGTATTAAATTTGAAACTTTCTCAGGTGGATACCGCGTGGGCCCAAAGCAAACATACTTCAAAATAGTGTAGTCACCCGCACTTCTGAACCACCCGGTTACGCTTTTACGCGACGATGTTCCACACCTACGCGGTTCTCCTCATTCGTTTGCGCCGAACACCTGTTGTAAATCTACCATATTGTTTTTGTAGTGTCGAATCAAATCTGGTTTCTTTATCCGAGTATATGTCTAATTTTTGTTGCGTATCACGAGACAAAATTTCGTGTGGGCTAGTGTTTGTCTGCCCAACGCAGATGGCAACATGGAACTCAGCACTTGTTAAATAATCCACGAAGGGGGAGGATCAGGTCGCTGGTTAAATGCTGGTGCCTTGAAATCGGCTAAGAAGTTAAAGCGACAGGAGGGTTATACGCTACAATCTAAGTGGGAACCTACGAAGATGTTTACAATGTCATTTCAATGCACAAAGGAATGTAGTTGTATTAGGCTTTTAATATTTCGCCTCACGCAGTGTTCTGTAGCCTTTATAGCAGCACTTGTAGAGAAGAACAGAATAAGGATCAAGCCTGTCTGCATATACTGATACTGACGTAGACCTGTAGGAATGGTTATGAAGTAACTGATTACATGTAATCAATTACATGTAACTATTTTTTTAAGCAGTAACTGTAATCCATTACGGTTATCAGATAAATACTGGAGTCAGATTAAAGGTATTCGTTTTAAAAGATTGATTGCTTAAGGCTATACTTTCACATTTAAAATGGAAAGGAAAGATGATGAAATTATTAAACAATTGGCTGTTCTAGTCCTACTTTAATCTGACCCCCCGAGCAATATAACCGCTCACAAAAATAGAAAGATTTGGCCGCCAACTCAGTAAATTGCTTTGGATGGCAATTCAAAGAACAATATTTAGGCGAAAAGTAATATAAAAGTAATGGAAAGTAGGCATAATCACTACACAAATTACAAAAATTGCGTTATTGATTATAATTTTACTTGGGTAATTTGGTAAAGGACTAATTTAATAAATAACCCAACCTTGTATATTTATCTGACATAAAGCCTGTAACATCAATTAAAGCTTTGCTGCCTCGTTGTAGATCGTTTCATTAAATACCATGATCTTCATTTAGCAAACGCGTTTGTCCATATAGCGACACAGTCAGCATAACCACGGTAATTATTTCAGTCATCCTAATGTTAGATGGACTAGGCAAAATTGGCGGTCATTACTTTCCTGGTCGTACATATTCATTCATAGGCGTACATGCATTTTAGATTGGGTATATTTAAGACAACAATTCATCACACTCAGCAAGACATTGCATATTGGCTATATAAAAAAAAATATCCATCCATATTCATATAAGATATATGTTTATAGACCGAACATTATGGATTTATTAGCCTAATCATTGTCCTATGTCTCACGGCACTGCTGTTGTCTATTTTAGCGTATGCGCCACATTGAAATATAATGTCAATGTGTGTGTGATGTAGCCTACTACGGTATTTGCAATACTTTTCATCACCAAACGGGGGCAGGACAACATAATGTTCTTGAAGGCAGGTTACGCGTGGAGATGGAACTAGAAAAAAAATTATTATTCTGTCACTTTGTTCTGGGCTATATATAGCCTTACCGTGGTAATTGGCGATTTAATCTTAGCTCGTTTCATTAGACTAGTTTAAAGATAGATTGAAAACAACAATAAATATATAGGCCTATCTTTAAATAAAATGGGAATAGCCCTCAACAAAATGTAAAAATGTGCCACTCCAATTTTACAAGTATAGCCAACACGTATGCATATAAACCTACTGCATATTAATACCCCATTTGTAGCTGTGTGTTTTCATTTGAATCAAGTTCTGATTGCAACACCACTGCTAATAAAACCGTTACTAAAATAAAACACCTGCAACATCGACCCGCTGGCGAGGACGAGTCTGTCGTTGCCACTTACCATGGGACGCCCTTATCGTGGGACGCCCTTACCATGGGACGCCCTTATCGTGGGACGCCCTTATCGTGGGATGCCCTTACCGTGGGACGCCCTTATCATGGGACGCCCTTATCGTGGGACGCCCTTATCGTGGGACGCTCATATCATGGGACGCCCGGGCGCCTTCTTCTGGCGAGTCGTGTCCTCAGGGAGTTGAGTCTCGTGCTCGGCGCGTGCCTGCTTGGGCGCATCTGTTGCATTGATCCAACTGTCACGCACACCGCGTGTCCCGAGGGAGGGGATTTCCCACGCCGCTTCTAATGAGGAATGTTGTTCCCACGTTCCAAGTCCCACTCAGAACTCTTTCATTGCAGAATGTTAATAAATAACATATTTATTTTGACATATAGGCCTACAGTTTTATTCAATTAACATGCTTCCTAATATGATTATATTTTCTCTATAAAATATTGTCGGCCTCTTTCACATAGGCCGTGTTCTGCCATAAGCATATAGCCTACATTTATTGCCTTTTATAGCATATATGTGTAGCCAACGGCAACTGTCGAACTATAAATATTGTTGTTATTATGTTCGTTTCTATTTGCATATGAACGTCACTGAAACCACAGTCCAACAGGTTACAGGCTTCTGTACCTATTGTGGTGTCTGAATGGGGCTTAACCATGTGTATATTATTTTGAGTGTTTTCCCAGGGTTCATTAAAGACGCCCTCATAACTTCTAGCAAAGTGTAAATCCCCTCTGAATAGGAGAAGTATGAAAGGGGGGGGGGGGGCTTCCAACGGTCTTTTTCTACGAAGTTGCGCACAAAGCCTGGGAAAGACGGGATATGCGCCGCACGCGTCTGGCGTGCGACAGTTATTCAAATCAGACGCCATAATACAACGCACGGGCATATTGTGTTCGCGTCTGCTGCTGCCCGGGAACATTCAAAGCAGCCTATCCCTGTCTGTTACTTAAAAGCATGCCTGCAGCACTGGTTGTTATTTATGTTTATATTTTATTAAGACGGCATCAATTATTTTATGACTCACCCAAACAATTATTAGGCCTATATATACATTGTTAATCAAATCATTTGCACTTTAATTGGAGCCCCTTGCATTTGTTTAACAATCCAAAATAAAGGTTAGCTACATTAACTATTTAAAAATAGGCCTTCGTGCATTCATTTAAACATTCTGTTTCGAAAAATAAAATACAAATAATCTGCAGAATTACCTTTCTATACGATTTTCTATTTCGCACGTTTGTGCCCTAGTAGCAAACTGGGCACGATCTGACCAAAGTGGTATTTTTCTGTGTTTTATGTTCGTTTTTGTATATTGTTCTCCAAAGCTGTTAATAATAATAGCTCTTGCCACAGCAGACCCATGGCGAGTGCAGGAAGGACTCCCTCAACCTATACATTAGCAATAGGCTAACAATGACAATGACATTATGTCAATACTTATAATGATGATAATAATAATAATAATGACGACGTCATACTTCATATATCATGGCATTATTGATCAGAGAATAATAATAATAATAATAATAATAATAATAATAATAATGACGACGTCATACTTCATATATCATGGCATTATTGATCAGAGAATAATAATAATAATAATAATAATAATAATAATAATAATGACGACGTCATACTTCATATATCATGGCATTATTGATCAGAGAATAATAATAATAATAAT
>JAODLL010004788.1:0-10917 GCA_026546735.1 Forbesichthys agassizii | reverse complement strand
ATTAATTTCTTTTTGATACTAATTAATAGCTGTCAGATTGGTTTGATGACAATAACCGCAGTTGTATACTCTCTATCCACGTTTCTCCCGATATGTATACAGCAGCGGCTGTACAGGATATATATACAGGAGCTTCACCTCCTACTGCTACAACTCCATTCTAGGGGAAACACTGCCGGTACTTGTACACATCCCTGGCTCTGTAAATATGAACAAAGTAGCGAACACCACTCATGTCAACAAAGCCGTGGTACTACATTTTGCTTAATTTCTATGTGTTAGGCAGAGAACCGCGGAGCGATGCTGTTTTGATTTAAGCTCGAAGTTAGAAAGACATTCCACTTGTAGAATTCTGAATGGAGCTACATGAGAGAATATTCTAGAGGAGATATTTGGTGAATTTGCTTACATCTTACAATCACTGTGTTTTGGCATTATACAAGACAACATTTAGAACTGTTGTTAGGGTTACCCCTAGTGCCATTTGCGTGCACACAAACAAATAAGTGCTCGCTGACGTTACACCCATAGGAGCGTTGGTGATGCCCCGCCCCTCTGCCAGCCACCAGTGGGCGTGTAACAAGCCTGGACTTCCCGTGGTGGACGTGGTGGTTGACCCTCACTTGACCTCTCACCTCCGACCCCACCAGAGAGATGGCCTGCTGTTCCTCTACGAGTGTGTGATGGGAATGAGGTAATGGGATTATTAGATGAGATCAGCATTTACTGTATGTTGAGGCTTCGACTGTTAACACAAATGTAAAGCGGAGATCTGTATAAGACCCTACCGGAGCATTCAGGATTGGCAAAACTGAGGCAAATGTTTGTGGTAAACACGTTTGCTTTGAACATGGCATTTGAATGTTTTGTGTAAACACTCCAACGTTATTAGATTTAAACTGTCACCTTTCGCTCAGTGTCAACGTGTGTTCGTGAAGAACTACCTCCTCAGACCAATTGCATGTGTTTGCAACCTTTCGCAGTGAACTAAATTCTTACGGGAAAATCTGTTTTGTATATGTAAAATTTTGAACGTACGTCTGATAAAGACCCTGTGTGCAAGGGCCCAGTTCCGCTACGGCGCCATCTTGGCGGATGAGATGGGTCTGGGGAAGACCCTGCAGAGCGTTGCGCTGGCGTGGACATTGCTACGGCAGGGGCCCTATGGCAGGAAGCCGGTCCTGAGGCGCGTCCTGGTGGTGGCGCCCGGCAGCCTGGTGCAGAACTGGGGAGCAGAGTTCAACAAGTGGCTGGGCCGTGAGAGAATCAACGTGTTCACTGTGGATCAGGTGAGGAGAAGCAGGAGGGGACCTTCTTTCCTCTTTCTCAGTGTCTACATCCTGGGCAGCAAGGTGATACTTGTGAGTAGAGAGTGAGGCCATGTTTCCACCAGTGGTGCGAGGTTCTATTGTCTAGTGCAATTGTCTGTGAGCACATCTATTAGCTCCAGAGTAGGGGTGCACGATATTGATAAAATGTGATATTGCTATATTTGAAAATTGCAATATCGATATTCATTTTGATATTTTAAAACATAAGTAAAAGCACAAAGGTTATGGGAAAATTCATCAAAATATATTCAGTAACATCGAAACAACACATTTTCTGTCATTGGACTGGTACAACAACATGACAGTCATGATACACGATAAACAACTTTTATTTTATTCTGATTCTATCATCATCAAGCTATTGTGTAGACTTGTATTGGTGGAACACTTGGTTACACACATGCATAAACTTCTCTTCCCCTGCTCATTCTTTTTCTAAGAGTAACATGGCATTGACTCTGCCGAGAAGGTGTTCAAATTCAAAAAGCTTAAGCTTTAAGCAAAGTAAAATCTTCCTCCACACATATCCTAATATAAGATTCAGTTTGTCAGTTGCTTGACTCTGTTAAAAAAATAAATGTAGTATATTAATTCACTCCCATCACTGAGGGCCCCTCTCTGCCCAAGGACCCCTGGGCACGTGCCCAGATTGCCCATATGGTAGATCCGGCCTTGACTAAGGCAAACAGCCAATGGACGCACATTTCCATTAAACTGAATATTGCACTTCCTGCAACATTTTCGATATACTATTGCGCTACGTGATATTGCAATAACGATACTGAGTCGATATATTGTGCACCCTTACTCCAGAGGCATTGTTATGTAGGACGCCCTGTGGTTTGGCCTCTGTTAACTAGAATATATTATTCCTATGCACAGAATTTTTGATAATCATACGTGCTTATATTAATAGTTATGAATCAACTATTGAACAGCTTTCATACTAAAAGATGGCGTATTCACAAAATACGCACAAAAATTATGTATGAAACCATGCATACGCCAAGTCCTGCGAATCATCCATTTATACATATATACATATATACATATATGTATATATGTATATATTACATATATACATATATACATATATGTATATATGTATATATTACATATATACATATATACTTATATACATCCCAATACATGTGTATTTTAGCCCACATGCATGTTGACCCCGCCTTACCTCCTCCTCTTACTCTTCTACCGCCTCCTTCTCTTAAAACTACGTAAATCTCACTCCCCGACACCTCAAGACATTAGACCACTGGTGATTTTTCATGTGTGTGTGTGTGCAGGACCACAGGATAGAGCAGTTTGCGACATCTCCTCTCCACAGTGTTTTGGTGATCAGCTATGAGATGCTGCTACGCTCCGTGGAGCAGGTATTAATCGTGCTATTACGCTGTTATTAAGTCGTGTGCATGCTAAGCACTGGAAATTCATATTTTTGTTTTATTTGCATCGTTACTCGTTTTTCTTGTTTTTCTTTGTTTTTTGTTTGAGGTGCAAAAATTGGATTTTGGCCTTGTGATTTGCGATGAGGGCCACAGGCTTAAGAATAGCAGCATCAAGACCTCATCAGCTCTCAGCGGGCTGAGCTGTACTCGCAGGGTCATCCTGACAGGTACACACACTCGGGCCACGTCAACAACTACAACCCAGAAACGAATGCATAATTAGGGAGTCTCAAGAAGCTGGATGGATGGCAGACCTGCCCTAGTTATCAGCTTGGACATGGAGTTTGTGTTTGTGTGGCAAAAGGTACACCGGTCCAGAATGATCTGCAGGAGTTCTACGCCATCATAGAGTTTGTGAACCCCGGCGTTTTGGGATCATCCACTGCGTACAGGAAAGTGTACGAGGAGCCAATCCTACGCTCCAGACAGCCTTCCTGCACAGAGGTACTGCTCTCTCTTACCCATCCTCTCTCCTGACATTTATATTGCATACTTAAACCTTTTAAATATTTTTCTTTCATTTAAACAACTTTAAATAATAGAGAATATAATATATACTACTACTACTACTACTAATAATAATAATAATAATAATAATAATAATAATAATAATAATAATATATCCCACCTCTGTTCAGTTGCTTGTGTGTATATGTAAGTGGTGCGTCTCCTCTGATAGGAGGAGAGGGTTTTGGGGGAGGAGCGAGCAGCGGAGCTCTCTCGTCTGACCGGCACTTTCATCCTGAGGCGCACCCAGGAGATCATTAACTGCTACTTGCCGCCGCGCCTCGATTGGATGCTGTTCTGTGGCCCCTCCCCTCTGCAGCAGGAGCTGTACAAGAGCCTCCTCAGCCATCGTGTGTTCAGGGCCTGTCTGCAGGCCTCCTCACAAACACACACACACCTGGCCTGTATCACCGCCCTGAAGAAACTCTGCAACCACCCACGTCTTCTCTACTCAACTGTCAAGGTGACGGACAGACGTTGGATCAAACTGGAGCTTTAATCACTAGATCGGTTTTTAATATTCGGTAGTTCGTCTAGGTTTTTAATAAATAATTGATTGGTCTACTGGCCTTTTTTACATCTCATATTGGTTATGATGGTTATTACTATTTACACAGGCAGAGGGACATTTCATATGCAGTTTCATAGTCAAGGTTTAAAGGCATGGTTAGTCGTTCTCGAGAACGCTTGCTAACTTTGAGCTCAAATCAAAAGGAACTCCCTCAGAAGCTCCGCCCCACACATTGAAATGTTCTGTTTGTCACTTTGATTATGTTCCTATTTACGGAGCCAGGGCTGTGTAGAAGTACCAGATACGTTTTTTCAACACATCAAGCTAGTAAAATGTGAGGAGATATGACATGAATTTGACAAAAAGTGGACTAGCTTACAATTAGCTTGCAATAGCTGACAAAAGTGCTGTTTGGGTTTGTTTTCAGGAAAAGACTTCCAGTGCCTCTAATGAGAGCTCTTTATACGAGGGGCTGGCAGAGCTCTTCCCAGAATCATATTCTTCAGGTGGATTCAGCACTGAAGACTCTGGCAAACTACTGGTTTTGTTAGACCTTCTAACTGCTATCAGACAGCTCAGCTCCTCAGACAGGTCAGTGAGAACATGTGACTTATATGTACTGTGTGTTGTCGCAGTGGTAAATGCTTATGGGTCTGATCTTGTTTCTGGGTCCCTGCAGGGTCGTGTTGGTTTCCAATTACACCCAGACGTTAGACATGCTCCAGGACCTGTGTGCTCACCAGGGCTACACCTTCTGCAGATTGGATGGACAGACGCCCACGAACCAGAGGCAGCGCCTGGTTGATAACTTTAACAGCCCCTACTCCCAGAACTTCCTGTTTTTGCTGAGCTCCAAAGCTGGCGGGGTGGGGCTTAATCTTGTGGGCGCGTCCCACTTGGTTCTGTATGACATTGACTGGAACCCTGCCAATGACATTCAGGTATATGGATGTACTTGTGTGTATGAGCATATTTACATTCTTACAACAGATCAAATGTACCTGTCTTTGTTCTATAACAGTAGGATCTGTGATTTTCAATCCAATGCTTACTTTCTTTATGTACTTTAAACGCATATTACATTGTTGTTGATTGCCATGTCAAAAAGTTATTTCTCTGTATTGGATGATGTAATGTCTTTCAGTTCATGTGACAAATCACCTTTACTTCTACTACTGCTAGCTAGCATGGATATATTTATATATAGACAAATATTTACATATAGGTGCACACAAACGACATATTCAACATTACATGCTTCTCCACTAGATGGCACTGTGTAAAGGTATAATGTTCCACATTACCTCGCCTCTTGTGTTTAGGCCATGGCCAGAGTATGGAGAGATGGACAGAAGAAGACTGTGCACATCTACCGTCTCCTCACGGCAGGTGAGAACACACACACACACACACACACACACACAACACGAGCGCTACCAGTTCCATCACTGACGGTCATGATAAATGTCTGTTGCACAGGCACCATTGAGGAGCGTATATTCCAGAGGCAGGTGTCCAAGCAGGGGCTCTCTGGGACGGTGGTAGACTTGGGAAAGGGGGCGGAGCACACCAGCTTCTCCGCCAATGAGCTGCGAGATCTTTTCAGCCTTACAACCACGCCCTGCCTCACCCATGACCTGCTCGACTGCACCTGCAACATGGACGGAGCAGCCAACGGTAGGCACACGACAAAACAACACCGCCACATGCACAATCACTAAAAATGGGAAGGGGGGTGGGGTTCCATAAAATATATAAAGCGAGTGCTGAATCCGAATATCAACTCAAAAAGAGGCTACTCAAATAAAGAGTGAGGGAGCACGTCTTAAAGTCGGACGTAAATATACAGTATAAAAAAACTAATGGTCGCAAGCATGTGACCATTAACGTCTTGTATGTAATGTATACTATATTTTCTCACTCTTTTTTTTGAGTTTTGTTTGTTTTATCCTTTAATTACTTCTTTATTTTCAGTTGTAGAGGAGGAAGAAGGGCCGACCTCCGATAGGCCGTGTCAGCTGGGTCGCCATGGTGACCGCGGGCAGGCGGGTCAGAAGCATCTAAGCATGTCGGAGCTGATGCAGTGGAGACATTTCTCTGGTGACGCACACACCTTCGCAGACCCTTACCTCGACCACGCACGCAGCCACGTCACCTTCGCGTTCCAGTCCATCATCTCTCAAACAGCCCAGTAGAACCTGGCCGTGTGTGTGTCTGTGTATCTGTGTGTTTGCTGCGTGTTTGCTGCGTGTCCTGTCTGTGTGTTTGCTGCGTGTCCTGTCTGTGTGTCTATTTGTGTTTGCTGCGTGTCCTGCAGCCTGGCTACCCAGGACAAATGTACCACAAAATACAGCTATTGCTGCAGATATGTTGCATGAAACCACTTTGGTTTGAATGACAGCAGACTGTGACATTAAAAGCATTCTTTAAAAAAAAAAATTTAATTAACATGTTATTCTAACGTGATGAAATGCTGTATGATTTTTTTATGAAGTCTCATTAAATACAAGTAGGGTGTGTGTGTATAACACAGGCTATAAACCTATTGCTTGTGGAAATTAAAAGAATCTGGGTCTGTGTTTATTGCGGGTGCTGTAAAAGCTGTGTGTGTGTGTGTGCGTGTTATTAATTTAGAGTGGCTGTATGTACCTTCTAATTCCTTGTTAATTAGAGTATATGAGGGGTTCTTTCCATTAAAGTAATATTTACTCTTTCAGTAAGAGGTGTTACGTTGATTAATGTTTGGCTCCTGCAGGGTGTGGGTGGCAAGGAGGTGTTAACACCTCACCACAGCTTCTAGGTAAAGAAAAGTATTATCCTGAGGAGGCTGTTCCATCAGATTGCAGCTTTTAAGCTTGTATGTTGCATGTTTCCCCTCAGATGCCTCAGATCGTTGTCAGTTTTAGATGTAGAGCAGGCTTGGACGGAATCACTGTTTTTTTTCCTGAACTTGTGTCTGTTCACTCTCTTAATGGCAAGGCTGCTGTGTGGGAGTAATGTATGTTTTTGTGTGTTTCTGTCCTCATGATGTGCATATCACCGCCAACAGATTGAATAGGCACAATTGAACGTGTCTTTTACATAAACATAATTATTGTGTGTGTGTGTAATCATTGCCACTGTGCGATATGGACAAGATTGTCCAAGTGTTATTACTACTGTAGCTCTCCATTATGCCCATGTGTGACGTGGCAGCAACAGGGCCTGTTGTGGCCTGTGGAGTTCTGATGAAACAGGCCAGCCCCCGTGGAGTCTCTGTAGGGACTGTGTGACCGTACACCGATGGTCTTTTGTCCTACCAAGTAATTGAAGAGCAGAGAACACGTTGCATGCTGATGCACTTTTCCCCGATTACATCCATTTATTGTCCGTTCTGGCAGGAAACGCACCAGATTTTGCCCCACATACTGTAACAGCAGGGCGGTTGCTTGTTTAAGCTTGATGCTCTGTACAAGTACAGATTATTTCTGTTCTGTACTGAGCACGTTATCACAACACACTGCTGTGGTCCTTTAGTAGAAGTTTCACTTTGAGTTACAAACCAGTAGTTTGCAGAGCAGATGTCGCTAGGCAACTTCAGCAGCTATTGTCAAGGGCCAGCTTGAGTGTACTAAATGTGAGACGCTGTTTTGCTGATGGAGCTTCACTTGCTGACCACTGCTCACTGGTGTTTAAAATCCTTCTTTAAAGCTCAGGCCAGACAGCTCAAAAGACGAATGAATTGAATGAATTACTTTTCAGTGCTGGTGTGTGTGTGTTGGGGAGGGGAGGAGGGGGGGCTCTAATGGACACACTGACTCATTGAAAGTTTTTTCCCCTGCTCTCTTTGGAGGAAATGAATGATGAGCATGGTACCCAAGCTGTGTCATTAACCCTCAGATAATAGTTCTTACAATCTATTCAGTGAGGTGTGAATTACCTGCATCTCATATACTGTCCATTCATTAAATGTCAGGCCTTAGAAACATTCACAGTAAAGTATGCCGTTAACACTGAACAGATGCAATATGTTGTTTAGATGCTAAGACCAGGTTTAAGTCTCCAGGGGGAGTGTAGTGAATTGGACACGCAGTTCAGAAAGAAAAAAAAAAAGATTTTCTTAAACACTATAATGTTACCTGTGGCTAGCCTATATACAGTACTATACTGTATGCTTGAACCTCAGTGTCCTCAGTCACAATGATTGACATAGCCTTTATGGTTTGTTATGTCATTACCTCTCTGGACAGTTTTATTGTGTTTCGACTGTTTGGCACACTGTCAAAGTTTGTAAAGGTATTGCAGAGTCTTAACTATCACATTCTCTTAAATAACTATTTGTGGTTGGTTATTTTTCACCGCCTTGTTAAAGCTTTGTGCAACAGGCGTTCTACTAACTGTAGTGCTCCACACAGCCTCCTCAGCGCTTCCCATACTTGGCATGTGCCTACACTACCATTAGGTTGTTCGTGACCTATACAATATGCATATACCATGGCCTGATTAGCTACCTGATGTGATCAGACAGTATAAACTCTTCAATATACCTATTCACCAGATAAAATAAATTATGCTTAATTGTCTTCATGCAATAATATCAGAATAAAACTGTAAAAATGTGCATTTCTAAACAGATTAGGATTTTGAGACACTTTTTAACTATGGATTATGTTCTCATATTTATCATAGTGCTTTGTGTAATGTTTATTGTTGCATCTAAATATCTGCCCATGCATTAAGTAAATGAAAACGGTGCAAATTGTCACTTTCCTCTTGGCTAGAATCCATTGCTGTCACCGCCATCGTGTTAGTCTCCCACCAGCAAGAACTCCCCGCCCCCCACTCTTGCCTTCGTGCCAAGATCTGGTGCGCCAGCAATTCAATTCATCTGTCCATCAGATCGCAGCAGAAGCGATCTGTAGGCTAATACCATATACGCAGTGGTCCTGGACCCATAGGGTCACGCCCCACATGCCCAGGATACAGCAGGCAGGGTAGATAAACAACTGAATAAGCAGCATAATCCCTACCAGGCAGTCCCTTACTCCACCTATATCTCAAACTAGGTTAACACACACACGCAAACACACACACACACACACACACACACAGTAGCACAACTACACAAATAAATACATTTTGATCCCTGAGGCTAAATCACACTTTTTCCATAATTGTTAACGATGTCATGTAGCAACTAAGTGCCCCTCATTGCCAACTGACACAATTGTGTCAACTGTAAACAGCAATTAGTGAGTGTTCATGAATTTAGTTTACCATAATACGTAATTATGCAACTATGTACATAATAATTACATAAATAGAAATGATTGATTATTTCTGTACTGCTTTGTTAATGACAGAGGAAACAGATTTAAGAAGATTAGATTAGGAATTCCTGCAATACACAACTATACTGTAGGCACATATACACATTACATTTTTGTTACAAAGTATAATTTTTAAGATAGTTTGATGGGCAATTATTCCTTACAGGGAGATGTAGCCTGAAAGCTTATGTTTGTTGATGCCAGTTACATCCACGTGGAAGTTTAGGGGGGCTGGGGATGAGTGACGTCATGAAAACTCTCTCTCTCCCCAGCTCTCCCTTTATATAAATCGTTTCTGGGAAAACCCATAACATTAGAGAGGACGGGACTTGACCAGAGATCATCAAACTATCGAGTTTCACCCTCTACAAGTAATGTTAGCCTCACAAAGATGTATAAAATGAAAGATGTATCTACAACCGTCAAGGGACAGTGTTTTTGTATCTCAACAAGCAGTGTGGTCGGAATTTATTTGTTCATCAACTAATTGGAAGGGAGCAAGTTGCCATTCTTGAACTTTAAGAATTTGACGCTAACATTGGCTTTAGTTCTGATCGGCAATTTAACCCCATTTTATTTCGGATTTCTAACTTTTAATTAGCACTATGCTGTCCAGTATGCGTAGACACAGTCTTCGTCTGCAACACGAACTTCACCGGTGGAGCATATGCGACCCTGGGAGCCAACTCCTCACAGACAACGTGGTTGCGCGGGTTCCTAACTGCATTTCGCGCTCAAAGTCCTACATGAGCTCTACTGGGGAGTCAAACGGGAGTCGTGATAGTTGGTCTTCGTCGGATTCCATCATCTCCAATGACTCCGTCGGGGGGACGCCAAGATGCAAAACTCCATTTCGAGTGGTCCTATTAGGAGGAAGCGGGGTCGGTAAAACGGCGTTCGCCAGCATCTTCGCAGGTGCTGCGGACAGTATGGACAGTGACGACTGCGAGTTTTACGGAGGTGAGACTTTAGATCTTGCTTCTTGTTCTGAGTGACGTTTTAGATTTGATTATCTGGTGTTCACATTACTTAGACCATGTACTTAAGCTATGTTATCATCTGGAATATGCCCGAACATGGAGTGAGAAAGTAAATTAGGCCTAATGCATGCTTGTTGATTGTTTATCAGATGAAGCACGTGAAAGAACAATTGAGGTGGATGGAGAGAGTGCAACTATAACTCTGCTGGACACACTGGATACAGAGGTGAGGGGTTATTATAAATATATAAAGAAACATGTCCCAGTAAATGCACCTTAATTATTTACAGTATGAGCTTTTTATGATGCCCACTGTGCGTGTTTTGTAGGACGAGAGTATGTGGGTTCAGGAGCAGCGAATGCAAGCAGGCGATGCCTACCTTCTTCTGTATTCTATCACGGACCGGAAGTCATTTCTGCGGGCCTCAGAGCTGCGCATAACTCTCCGCCGCCAACGCCCTCCCCAGCGTACACCAATCATCCTGGTGGGCAACAAGTGTGACCTGGTTCGGCGAAGAGAGGTGTCCATCAGTGGTGAGTAGTTCCCCAAACGCGTTTGTGTGTTTTAAAATGGCCCACCATATTTTTTTTTAGATATGGTACTAGGGCTGGCCCCAAATATTCGATTATTTGGGTATTCGTTTGTTATGTATGTATTCAATTTCAATATTGGCATTCGAGTATTCGTTTTTTCACATTATACATGCATGTTTTCCCATTAATCCCTACTGTCTCCATTTAAACCCACATTTTGTAATGTAATTGCCTGCCTTACACTGTGTCATCAACACATTTGATTGCAATTGGCTCTGTTTG
>JAODLL010004787.1:0-10917 GCA_026546735.1 Forbesichthys agassizii | reverse complement strand
TAAGCAGTGTTCTTTATTGTTTTCTGCATGTTTCGACATTTCTATGGTTTATGCCCAAATAATTCTAATTCTAAATATGTGTCAACCCCCCCCCCCCCCATATAGTTGCTATTAAGCAGCTTGTTGTACTAACTAATACAGTGTAATATACCAAACTGTTACTTCATCTTAGGAAAGAGTTAACAACACTGGATGACTCAATTACATTTTGGCAGGGGCTCAGGTGAGGAATTCCTGCTAAGAAAGCTAAACAACTAATACGTACTGGGTATCAATAGAAATAGATGTGCTGTAGCTACAGCCTAACGTCTACAGCACAGAGGTGCCAACCTCTAGTGAGGCATTTATAGTGGTTTGGTATGTGAAATGGAAGGGGAAAATAACACGGCATAAATGCAACCTACAGTAGTTGCAGCTAATGTATTATTTCTTCTCTACATATCCAGATTGTTAGGCTGATTAGGGGAATACTATTTCAGTTGGCAGATTTCTTATTGCAAGATTGGTATGGGTTGCAAACGCCTACTTGCATGACGTATATGTGCTTAGTTTACAGTTGAGCACTCATCATCAGCATGGTGAAGTGGACTTGAGTTGACATGCTGTGGTGAATGGGTGTTTTTCCATAATAGGTCAGTTTGTTTTTTTAAGCGAGGTTGCCACCTAGTGGTCACACAATTACAAAATACAAATGTAATTTCTGTGTATCCATAATTCAGAGCAGATGAGATTTTGTCTCTGAACTTGTTGGTGTAAACCTGTTAACCTAATGATAAACACACATCAGGTTTTGGCTTTTTGAAGTGTCTTTATTTTCACATAAAATGCTGAATCCATGGAATGCCATCAGAAAAGTCCTTCCACGCTTTAAATTACGTATCATCATTCAACCTTGACTCTCTCTGTAGTCAGTGCAGGTGTGTAATGGGCTATAATCTGGATCAAAATGAAGCAGTTGATTACCAGGAACAGTAATCCAGCCAGCCAGATGAGCAGGAATGTGTTGTATCCTTCAAACTCCAGGAAGTAAGCTGCTCCCAGCCACATACCCTGACAAAGAAGAGACCTTGTTTTTTAAACAGTTTAAACTGCTGAATACACTAGGATTACTAAACAGGCGAGGCTGGCCAAGCCCAGATCAGATATAGTTCAGCTGAATCAGCAAGTATTTGGCATACAGAGGCTGCCCTGATATAGCAAGAGCCGCCATTAGTTTCTTCCCGTCTGCCAACAGTGGCAAATTAACCATTCACATGTGAACAGACCGCCTTCATCAAATGTTTGAACCTTTAAACCAATGATTTTCAACCTTTTGGCCAATCAAAAGCATGAGGACTGCCTTCCGTACGTTGGTCAACACCGACTGAACCGCCCACCTGGACGCTGATTGGCTGGTGGGTTCTCTACCTGGCTGACAGGCTTCCTGACTGATGAGCTCTGGCAACAACAATCAGTGCTGTGACTGCTACTAAGTCACAGGTAAAGGTGCTTTTATTGTCACATACACACATGCACATTGGGAAACACGTTGGGAAATTCATCATGTGGCATGTCCAGGTAAACGGTAGTTGACACGTGTACATAATAAGTTGGCCCCCAGATCCCTTTACTGTACGTGAAATCAATGCTGATTGGTTAACGGCTGTCCAATAGTTTCAAAATGAACCAGAGGTCTACGCCCAGTAGGAAGAAATGACTGCGAACACTTCCAGATCACATTCACAAAGTGAATGTTGTGTCTGGTAACCAGGCTAGGGTATGAATGCTGTCATAATACCCATACGCCACCTGGTGGTCAAAAGAATAACAAAAAGAAAACGAACAAGATAACCAAATATAATGGCTGGAACAATCATGGAGGTTATAACCAGGCCAGAGATTAAATTACCTGTCCAGAAAACCAGAGGGCCAGCAATACCACGCCCCGTTTCAACGAAAGCCTCAGACGCGGGATCACCAGAGGAAGTAGACAGAGGTACCACAGGAAGTACTGGAACAGAGCACAGAATCAATCATTCAATCCACTCCGTGTTTAGATCAGTCGGCCATCTTCCTTACCACATAGTTGTCAATGTGAGCCTGATAATCATCTGTTAGCATGGTGTGTGTGTGTGTGTGTGTGTGTGCGTGCGTACCTGTGAAGTGCAGACCTTGTTGAAGGAGACAAAGATGGCCGTGTGCATGAAGCAGCAGAAGGCCAGGTCCCGGTGATAGGCCCAGGACACCAGCAGCAGCAGCACTAGCTGGGGGAGAAAGGCTAGCAGGCCCAGCCACAGACTCCACTCACTGTCTGGCCACAGGGGGGCAGAGAGGGAGGCCGTGTCACGGAGGCAGACAGCTGCTGTGTTATTACGTCAGTACATCTCACTACATTGTTACACTACAGTTCTGCGCTAGAACCTCCCTCTTCAGGGCAGTTTGCCAAAGAGGTGGGGCCAATTACGTCGTTCACAGGTGAATGGACCGCTTGCAGCTGATGTCCGAACCAATGGTGTTCAAACACAAGTGGACCACCTTTGACCAATCAAAACCTAACCTGCCGTGAGGTAGAGCATGTAGAAATAGGGGGAGAAGTTGTGCCGTATATCCCTCCTGGTCAGGTGGTACAGGTAGGTCTCATGGAGGAACTCCCACCCATACCTGGAGGAGAGGAGAGGGGAGGATTACCTTTAAATGATCAACCTGTATATCTTACTTTAACGCACACACACCTTTACCTGGTTACAAAATCAGTTATGTTATAATGTACAATGTATGTATCTGATAATGTATGTCCAAGCATCAGGGCCTCAAGTATGTCTCGGATATAAAGTTGACCATCTCATTATATTACGGATATGTACAAAAATCCTAGCTGACAGAACAGGCTGTGAGCATATGGATCTGAAGACCATGGCTGTAACATCTGTAACTGCTCCCTACCCTATTAACATCAATAAACTACAATTCACTCAGTTTATCTTTGAGAATATACTGTATACAGTACGCATATGTACATTTTCACAAGAAATATTCTTTGTATGTTTTCCATGTATGTTTCTTGAAGCCCTGTAAGTAAAGCTATATTTCACTTTCACAATGCTTACAAAATTGCATTCTGAGAGATAGAGGGATGGAGGGAGAGAGAGAGAGAAGCAAAGAGAGAGAATTCATGTCTGCTAATCCCCGGGGTTGTTTACATGTGATAGAAGAGCGCCGTGAGCCCACAGAAGACGCCTCCGGCCACGCCCGCAAACAGAAAGAGTTCTCTACTGAGGAAGGTCCTGGCAAACCCAGACACACCCCTCCAACCCCTCTGCTCTCTGGCCCCGTTGTCACGGCAGCGTAGCGTCAAGGCTATGGGCAGAGCGTACGTGGCGGGGTAGATCTTCATATGGACCGACAACCCGTACAGCACAGCTGCCCATATCACGCGCCGGCCTTAAATAAAGAGAGTGGATATCATAAAAACAATATTTTTTGGCTTTTTCTTATTAGATAAGTGGAAAGACAGACAGGAAGGAATATCAGGAAGGGAAATTATTCAAACAAAGCACTCCCAAAGTCTCCCAAAGCACTTAGACCCATATGGGCAGGGAATTATTATGTGCATCGCAGATCGACCCGGATATCAGAACATTTAAATGGAACTTGTCGCTTGCCAAACACTGACATTCACTAGCAGGTTGCATAAGCTTTGCACATCGTGCATACAGTATGTTTGCATATGGGAAGTATCATGAATAAAACTGGATTAAGTCTTTATTATGACAGATTAAGTCATTTAGTTTGTCGGTTTTTATCCAAAGTGACTTACAGGGAGTTATTAAGGAGCAGGTTTGGGTTTGATATCTTGCTCAAAGATACTCACAGGTAAGGCAGAGCATGTTGGAGATTGACCCCACAACCTCATCCTTACCTCACATACACGCACACACACACACACCAACCTTCCATGCAAAGTATCGTCCCCAGGACCAGTGCTGCCAGGACAGATTCAGCATTTCCTCGGCTGGACACGCCCATGGGCAGGGGGTTGAGGAGCCACAGAGCGCTAACACGACACGCCTCCTGACCACAAAGAACAAATAAATATGAACAGAGTTTACTGTTGTTTTTGTTTCTCGTTTGTGTGTGTGTGTGTGTGCGTCAACGAAGAGGACATTGACAGACACAAAATAGCCAAACGCCCGGCCAACAACAGACCTCAGAGGTCATCCCACGCAGGCAGAGCACACGGTAAATGAGCAGTCCTGACAGCACGTCGCAGGTAATAAAGAGGATCTTGCCAAAGACAAAATTAAGGTGGATGTTGGGCATGAGAAACCAGGCCAGAAGAGGTGTGTAGCGGTAGGTGGATCTGCTGTAGGGTGACTCACCCTGTGTGGGCAACACAGAGAGAAAACAGACAGTGTACATGAGTCCAATAAGTCTGCATATTAACATTATAGAAATTATATTTTACCAAAGGCACAAACTTTATTAAGCATGTGACCTAGCAGTTTGCCTGAGATATAAATTTGTCTTTAATGCAAATAGTACGAGTCTGACAAGACCGGGGGGGGGGGGGGTAAATAAAAAAATAAGCTTTTTTTTGCGAATGAAACGTATCTTTACGGTATTGTCTGTGTGTTTATTGAATGTATCCTGTTGATATGACATTATACAGAACTGGTTCTACAGTACCACTGAAACTGAAGCTTTTTTCCTACATGTCAACGTTACCTTACTGACGAAGCTTGCAGCATCAGTAAACACATGGTAGTCAATATCAGTGTACTTCACAACCATAGTCCGGTCTTGGTATTCGCCATAAGCAACCAGCGTGAGTCGTACAAGGAAGGAAAACGTGAAGATCACACGCTTCTCTGTCAGCATGACGAGAATCGTCTTCATGATCAAAACAAGCCAGAAACGGGGTTTGTTTGGAAAGCAACACCAAAAGTTTTCACTCTGGAACTTGTTTAACTATCATGTTTGTCGTTATCATTTAATTATCACATTTAGCACGTATATGTTAGGTAAATGTGTGTTATTCTTATATTACGCTTATTTTATTTCATTATTAATTATAATTTGTATCAATATGAACAAAATGTAAACAGAACGAGGACCAGTAAATGTTTTAGAGTTCCTTCTTCGTTTATATCCACTATTGTTTGACAAACCAGCTCAAAGGAGCATTACCGCCACCGGCTGGACTGGCGTGCGAAATTTATACAGACAAATAGAGTAGCCATAGTCTATCTTGTCTCTTTTAAAAGGAAGGGTGTTTTGCATTCTCTAAAGACTGAAGGTAATTTATGTTGAGAAATAACTGATTACAAAAATGTAATCAGATCGCATTTTAATCAGATTGCAGTTTGATTTTCTTGTCATGATTTCTTACAATTTACAATTAGGTCATTTACCTGACGCTTTTATCCAAAGCGACTTACAGTCTTACTGAGTTGGTTGATTTCTTAATGACCTTTCATTAATGTCAGTTGTTAACTTAAAAAATAGCCCTACTTTGATCTACTTTCCTGAGCAACATCACAAAAATACAAAGATATTGTGCGCCAACGCAGTAGGCTTAATTGTTTTGGATTGTAGTTCAAATAATTTTTTTAATTGTAATGTAGTAGGCCTAATAAAAAAAACTGGTTATCATATTATGTTACAAAATGAAGGTTTACGTTGCTGATACAGTCCAGTCTGGTAATGCTTCTGTAATTGAATAGCTTATATACATATTCAGCAGTTTCTGGTTGGCTGGGTGCTTCTTTATATTTATGTTGTCCCCTAATTTTTAATTTTTTACGGTAATGGCGAGCATACTCCCCAAGGCTCAATTACTGCCATCTCCTGGTGTTGGTAACCTGACATGCCAGTTGTTTTCACAAATTAAACTGAAGCTCTCGAGATCAGGATGGTCTTGGAGGATATGGTGTTGGCACATATGCCTGGGATTTTCCATGTCGACACATTGGATCTAGTTTAAGATAGTTTAAGTGTTTAAGATACTGAAATCTGTAATTTAATTTAATATATTGTTGTTGCTTAACTAGCAAGAAATGGTGGTGGTGGCTATAGAATCAAGGTGTGATTATCAGACATTTAAACTCTATGCATTCTTATTAAAATGTATATAGGTTGCCTGATTCTTATTCATAGAGTAAACTATAGGAAATACTACATACACATTATATACTATTTACTTAATTGTTTTTATTAGTATTTTGCAGTGTGCTCTCTGTGCCCAAAATGTAAAGTTTGCGTATGTTGACTCTTCACTTCTTTTGTTATAATTATCAAATATATGTATTATTTTAGCACAGTAATAGAGTTTATATAATTATTAAGACACATCATCACACAGAACAGTCAAATAACACTATTTTATTTAATCTTCAAAAGCTTCAGTGTCCAATGGCCGCAGGTCCTTACACCACTGGTCCCATGCTTACAGAGTACAGAGCAGCCAGACTCTCAATGTGTTTTCTTATATGAAGAGGCACACGGCAACATTTAATAGTTCTTTAAGTGTAACTGCACCATAAAATGTGTTTTATGAAGTAATCGGATTGATCTGCGATTCAATTTAATTCTGATGTTAATTTTTTTGTTTATATTGTTTTTTATAATCAGCATTTTATGGGCTGAAAACTGATATACACGTCATAAAAATCACCCTTAGTATGCTCATACTTCATCAAATTAAAAATGTTAATGTTAATAGCCCCTCTCAGCCCCTCCCCCAGGTCCTTGAAACACTGTTAGTAGTAGTGGGTGGGGTCAGGCTCAGAGCTGAGGTGCAGTTACACTTTAAATGTTATTTCCCCGGTTAAATTAAATTAGATTAGATGAAAGGCTGCCCCAGCTAAGGGACTTAAAAGCAATGTTAGACAAAGGGGAGAGGTTAGATAGATGGTGTGCCAGCTCTCAGACAACATGTGCTCCTACACGGGGGAGCAGAATCGTCCTACAAAGAGGATGCAGCCGCTGTGGTTGTGTCTGATGAAGAACAGGAATGGGTGGTCCGCCATGAACGTGGTAGGGGGCATGCCACTGGAACCAACCATCCCATCGGCTGCGGTGGCGGCAGCTGCCTCGGTGCCCTCCTCGTTGACCTCCAGGAACGCCTTGTGGATCACCTTGGAGACCACCAGACCTTTGGCCCCAGACATGCCTGTTACCACGACGACGAAATGGAAAAGACACTTACAGTTTGACCAAAAATATATATTTTCACAAAGGACTTATCACTGTTTCTGCAGGTTATTTAAATGTCTGATAAACAAAAATCTAAAAATGTGCAAAACCAAATAAATTCAGCCCAACACTAATTTGACTCTGAAATCTACACAGGGGATATTCAAACATAAACAATGAATGGGTTGAAATTTGAGTGTCTATAGAGCGCAACAGGGACCGCCCACTTTTTTGGGCCTCTGATGCCGGAGGTAGATTTCCAAGCCATCCACCTACGAGAATGATCGTGACCATAAACAAGTTGAGGCAAAAGTATTATAAAATGTCTCTGTAGCTATACGAGCCCATACGAATGTCAAGTCGTGTTATATTGTTTTTTTTTATTATTATTTAAATGTAAATGAATGTGGATTTATGTGTGTAGACTTGTGTTTGTAGGTATGTGTGTATGTCTCTGTTTCTATATTTAGACCTAATATGTCTGTGTGGAGGTATGTGTGTGTATGTGTCTGTTTATGTCAAATGTTATTGTAATATGTTAATGTAATGATATTGTAATATCTAGAAAATAAACTTTGTTATTTTGTATTCCGTCCTTTGGGGAACAACTAAGCGATTACATAGCCATTTAGATGTTCTGTGTCATCAATATTTCCCATCTAGTTAAATCTGTTAAACAGTGTAATCGGTGCTCCTACCAGAAAAGTCACTTCTGTAAGGGTTAAAAGCATCCACCATGCCCATGCTCATCAGGACCATCTTCATGTCATACTTCTCCTCCATCTTGAATCGTGGCAGATCCACTTGGACAGTCTGCATCTTCATCTTGTCTGCGCTGGTCCAGTCCACAAAGTTCTCATAGGTCAGCTGACTCTCCAGCTGGGAAAGAAACATCAACACTAGAGCTTTTAGTCAGGGTGGAGGTGGTGTTTCTGTAGGTCTGTGCACATCATGTTCATGTGGTGCAGTACCTTCTCCAGTCCTGTAGTGCTGTCTTCTATGTCCTCAGGCAGGAAGATGAGCATACTGAGGTCCTTCCCTATGTAGGGCATCTCCAGGACCTGGACAACACACTGTGTCTCTTACAGTAAATACAGACGGGCATTTTCACTCCTTACTGTTATCTTATTTACTCATCAGTGACTCTGGAATTCAACAAGAAAAGACCAATTTACAGCTAAATGTATGTTTTCTAAAAAGTATAGTATGTGTTATTGGAAGATATTCTGGTACCAAGTGTCAGTTAGTGTCTATTTCATCAGCAGAACGAAGATATTCCTCAATTCCTCAGTGAGCTACATTACTTGAGATGCATGTGTCTCTAAGGTTTGTTTACTGTGAAGTGTATCAGGACTCCTCTCAGGACTTTCAGACCAATGACACATGCTAACTCCATGTATTTTCATGGGATCCATTTAACATGTAGTTGAAGAGTTACAGAAAGCAGTATTAAGATTCATATTTAAAGCAGGTACCTGACACTTTGACTCTGGGATGGAGGCGTAAGGGAACTCAGAAACCTGACTCATCATCTTCACAGTCACATTATGACTCTGAGAGAACAACAAATACCAGATATTGTGTCCATTATTATCTGATTGTAGTTTATATTGTATGTTATGTATACAGTACAGTATGCTCATTGTTGAAAGTGATTATAACATTTGGACTAATGATTATTGACCGTGAACTATATTAGGCATCTTTATACACAATATTCATTGCAAGCAAAGCACTAAACAAACTTGAAGGAATAGGTTTTTGCCTTAGTGTGTTACCTTGGTGATTTTAAACTGGGAATCATAGGTGGCATACTTATGGAATGGCTTGTCCCAAGCAGACTTAAAGTAGATGGCGTTGACCAGCACTAAGATGGTGTCACAGTCCACATCCTTGCTACCTAGAATCTCCTTGATCTTATCTAGTGACCAACACAGAGGCACAAGAACACTGATGGAATCAACACTCAATCCAAAACAAGTGTGACGGTGGCCAGCAGGTAGCTGTGCGGTGTTAATCCTCACTCTCCGACACCTCATTGGACGCTCTGGCGACACAGGTCAGGGCCCGTGGCTTTTTGGCCGGCCTTGTAGGAGCGTCCGCTCTCTGCGTGGGAGATCGGGGTTCGATTCCCCGAGGGAGACGGACGATCTCCGTCACACAAGCACAAATAAAATATCCAGCTAGGTAAAAATGTTACTCACAGTAAATATGTATGCTAATATTTATTTCCAAAAAGCTGCTTTATCTTAGTCATCTATAGGACTGAATCCATCGTCCTGGTCATTCTGTACACTGGTTGTGTGTGAGAGACTTACACCCAGTAGATTTCTCCACCCAGGTGTTGATGGAGACCCTGGCTGCCTCTGCACTTTTCTTGAAGTCCACAGTCTCCAATCCTGCACCATAGTCCCCTCTGGTGTTACACAGATACTCCTGGAATCATAGAACAAAAAAACAAAAAAATACATTATTAGTATTTAAAGTAGCAAAACAATTAGGTGTAGCAATATTTGCTATCTGGTCACAAACTGAATATGATATATTCCCACTGTACACATACTGTCTGTGTAATCATTCACACACCTCAGAGAACGGATAGGACTTCTCTCCATACAGCCTGTTGGCAAGGCTGAGACGATAATCTGCTTCTCTTGGCTTGTTCAGTTCCTTTATCAGTTCACCAAAGTTGATGTGGACATCGTGCACATCAAGGAAATACAGCACCTGCAGAAATGAATGGGTCCAGTTAGAAGCAAGAACACCATTATTGGCTCAGTATAGTAAAGGATTGAATGAACTGAACTATTTTGTTTTGGAAATGATTCACCACAAACACAAGCTTGATGCTAACAAAATAGTACTAAACACTACCTAAAATACGTTTGGGTACAAACTGCACTGTACCCCTAATATCTGTCTGGCTGTGTTTCCCTTGGCCCCCAGTAGCACCATGGCCAAGGCAGAAGAGATGCTGAGAGGAGAGCAGAAGACATTTCCATCCTTGTTATCTTCAGTCAACGTATTAAACAGGTCCAGGGCGAACGTGGTGTTGGCTTTGGACAGTGGTGTGGAGGACGCCATGGTATCAGCTACAAAGACATGATTAGTTATTATAATCACGCATAAGGCAATAATAAAACAATTGGCATATTTTTGAAATTTACATTCTGCTATACTGTAAATGTTACACTAAATCAATTGTTATAGAAGCTATGTGCCACATGAGCTTCTGGGTAAGGAGCAAGGGTCTGTAACTATAATGCCCCAAACTAAGCATGTATATCTCTGTTATATAATATAATTAAAAATAACAAATTACCTCTGTCTTTCTCTCCGTCTCTCTCTTCACTGACTCGTCTGTCTCAAAGTACCCGTTATAGAGTGCCGTCTGCCCACTCAAAGCAAAAACACTAGAGTTTAACCAGTTTAACCAGTCAAACTAAAGATGAGAAATTCACTAGAAGTGAGGTAATGAACATTACTGTAAAGCCTTACCGCACCATCCTCCCACTCAAATAATAACGGTTTAACCAGTGGAACTGAAGATGGGGGATTCGTAAGAAGTGTGGCAATATGTGAACTGTGGAGCATCAGCTGACTGTAACATCATCTCCAGCCTATGTATGGAGATGATGACCTTCACCCCCAATATGTCAAGACACAATGTGACGGTCGGTAACGACAAGACACTAAACTAATATCAAAAATAAGAGGTTTTAATATAATATAACATATAAACAA